>CAUYQV010197583.1:0-12229 GCA_963574575.1 Galagoides demidoff | reverse complement strand
GCCATTTCTTGGTTGCAGCCATCATTGTTGTTTGGCGGGCCCGGGCTGGGGATTCCAACCCGCCACCTTAGGTGTACGTGGCTGGCACCTTAGCCGATTGAGCCACAGGTGCCGAGCCGCAAGTCATTTTTAAATATATGTATACACTCGTGTAACCACCATTCAGATAATGTATAGAACATTTCTAGAGTTCTGGAGGTTCCCTAGCCTCTTTGCAGGTGATAACCCACAACTTCCCCAAGATAACCACCATTTTTACTTCCCTAACCATTTATTAGTTTTGCCCATTCTTCAACTTCATATAAACAGACTCACAGGGCACACTGCCTTTTGTGTTTGTCCTCCCTTGGCTGACATAATGTCTGTGAGAGTCACTCATGTCAATGTGGGCATGAGTAATTCGTTCTTCACTGCTATGATTCTACTATCTTAACAAAGGCAGTTTAACTTAGAAAAGGTTATGCTTGCCTGCCATTTGTTTTATTCTGTTTTCCAAGAGAGAACACTTCCTTTATTAGGATTTACAGTGCATTTTATGAGCATGAACAGCTGGTCCCTACCTCTCTTTTAATGTTGTATCATCCGCAGGTTGGTCTCTAGTACAGAAAAGAGGCAGGACATCATACAACAACTTTAATTGAGTTATTCCAGTCATGATTAATGAGTCTGTTTGAGAGTCGCATGGAATAGTCATTCTGCATTTGCTCAGCATGAAGTTACCAATGGCAACTTTAGAAATGTATCATTACAAGGAGAACACTACCACTGGTAACTATGGTCAAGATAATGGTTAGTGGACCTTTAGATTAGACTTAATCTAGACTTAAATTATATACTTCATAGACATTATAGACTTAAATGATGCATATTTTCACTAGGAATTGTTGTCACACACATATGTACATAATAGTGGAATCATTTTGATCAAGTGCAGTCATCTAAGGGTGGTGATTCTAGCTAAGCCAGGCCCTGCCCATAAAAGACGGGGAGGCTCAGGGGAGAGCCAATGAAGATGAAGACAACTTCTGTTTACTTTTAAACATACTTTAAAAATAAATACGTTTTACACAATAATTTGCAGAAAACCTCATTAAGCATCTGACCCCCTCTCTGAGGTGAAAAGTGTTAAGGTCCTCCTTCTCCTGAAAAATACATAAGAGGCAATCTACATTTCTGGTATCTAATAAATTATATAGTGAATCCTTTTGCAAGATAATACTTATGCCCAATTGCATATGTCTTACAAATCTGAATTTTATCAAAGATATAATTAAGGCATAAGTAAGGATAAAGGTGACACTTCTTTCTCTTAGATTCTAGTAAAAACTCTGTTAACTTGAGTTGTGTTGCTTTGTTTTATATTATGTTTACCATGACTATAAATTATCTGAAGTCATTCACACTAAAGTCAACCTGTAACACTTTGGAAGGATATTTGGCTGTGTACCAAGTAATAAGTTAGTTTATATGAACTCAAATTTTAAAAAAATTCTCCAAAGTATAATATCTAGAGTCTCTGATACTATATTTTCTTGATGGAGACTCTACTGTTTTGAAATAATAACATTCTCCGTTTCCATAAGTACAAAACTGGTAATGAGCTTTGGCAGCTAAGTCTGCTCTCTGGTGGGCAACACAGGACTGTCACCTTCTTCTTACAAGATGTACTTGGCATTCAGGACAAAAAAGATACTGGACATTGAACACAAGTCATTTATACAGGATTGAATAAAATAAAACCATATTCTCCAAGATGTAATTACATATCAAAATCCTAGTGCTTTCTATCTTTCCCTCCTTCATTTTTCTCCATAGCACTTATCTTCTTACATGTTATACGTTTTATTTTTGGCGTAAACAACAGAAATTTATTTATTCAGTTCTTATACTTCTTATATACATTATTTGTCTCTCCCTAGCAGAAAATAAATTACATGAAGGAAGAGATTCTAATTTTTTTTGTTCACTGTGAATGCCAAATGCTTAGAATAGTGACGGATACATGAGTTAAAGAAATATTTACTGAACACGTGACTTGTGATTAGAAGTCAGATCAAACTTAGATCCCTTATCTAAGTGATGAAATCCTTTACATAAAAAGGGATTAAAACACAGTCAAAGGGGTGGGCTCAGGGAATATGGGCTTTCCAAAATGCTAGAAAGCTGAAGGCAGAGTACAAGGCTCAGTGATAACGTGGGAACAGATTCAGCTTTTCCCCAACTCCCCAACTCAATAATCAATCATGTGATCTTGCTGATGCTGAATTTAACTTTAAAAAATTTATAATTATTTCCTTAAACGTAGAGTAATACAGAAATTTCTCCTAAAATTATGATATGAGACACAAATATAAAAGAACAGCAGCAGTGCCCCAAATTGAGCTCAATTTTTTGTCCACAGAGACCTTTTCTTTGTATCCCTGGGGGGTGGGAGATCAAAGGAAGCCATGCTGAGCTAAGACTACATCTGCCTCTTGGGGGCTGTCTGGCTTTTGATTATGATTTTATATCCTTGGTTAATTAAATTGAGAATTTAAACTAACCTACAACAGTGTGGATATCTATATTCTCTTTTTGCAAACCCATAACAAATCAGAAAAGCTGCAACTGGTGTCAGAAAGGTCAAAGTCCTATTTCTAGTTCAAACACATTTCATAGGAAGGTAGAGTGTAAATTACAAAGAGTTCTATCTCAAAAGTCTAATTTTATAAAGAAGCACCACTGTAATTAGTTTCTAAAAATATTTTCCCTTAGCCAGGTAAGGTGGCTCACATCTGTAATCCTAGCATTCTGGGAGGCTGAGGTGGTGGACTACCTGAGCTCAGGAATTTGAGACCAGCCTGAGCAATAGTGAGACCTCAACTCTATTAAAAATAGAAAAAAAAGGTGGTGCCCATAGCTCAGTGGGTTCGAATTTGCCAGCCCAGACCTGCTAAACAATGACAACTGCAGTAACTACAACAAAATAATAATCGTGTGTTGTGACAGGCACCTGTAGTCCCAGCTATTTGGGAGGCTGAGGCAAGAGAATCACTTAAGCCCAAGAGTTGAGGTTGCTATGAGCCGTGACATCACAGCACTCTACTAAGGGCGACAGCAAAAGACTCTGTTTAAAAAAAAAAAGGACAGCGCCTGTGGCTCAGTGGGTAGGGCACCAGCCCCATATACCAAGGGTGGCAGGTTCAAACCCAGCCCTGGCCAAACTTGCAACAACAACCAAAAAAAATAGCCAGGTGCTATAGCGGGCACCTGTACCAGCTACTCAGGAGGCTAAGGCAAGAGAATCACCTAAGCCCAGGATTTGGAGGTTGCTGTGAGCTGTGGCACTCAGTGCTGAGGGTGATAAAGTAAGACTGTCTCTACAAAAAAATAAATAAATAAAATAATAATAATAAAATAAATAAATAAATAGAAAAACTAGCTGGGTGTAGTGGCATACACCTGTAGTTCCAGCTACTTAGGAGGCTGAGGCAGCCTCCAGGAGTTTGAGGTTGCTGGAGCTATGATGCCACAGCATTCTGCCACAGGGTGAGAATGAGATATTGTCTCAAAAAAAAAAAAAAAAAAGAAAGAAAGAAAAGAAAAATTAAAAGCATTTTCCCCTAGAGGAGAGATTTGTTTATAGGCAGTCCTAAGTTACAAACAAGATAGGTTCTATAGGTTTGTTCTTTAGTTGAATTTATATGGTAGTTGTATGAGTACATTACCCTATTATCTGTAAAAGCCTCTGTTCACAAGTGTGTGTCATGTGTCAGTCAGATGTTGGTAACTTGGGGATTTACTGTAATAGCCTCTCTTTGTAAGTGCGAGTTGCATGTTAGTCAGATGCTTGTAACAGGATTGCCTGTAGTTCGGATTTCCTTAAGTGTTATGTGATAAATAATGGAATCAGAAAAGGAAAAGAGGACACAGAAGCCATGAGACATGGAACATGGGGAAAGAATATGTATATCCCAATTTAAAGGCAAATGAAATGGGAGTCAGTCAATTCCCATACCCATGGCTAAATATGGAAGACAGACCTCATGTGAGAGGAAGCAAGAATGATGGAACCACTGATAGTTATGAATACTTAGAAGGGTGAGAACCTTAAAGAGTTTCAGACCAGCTACAGGCAGACACACAGTGGAGGACAGGTTAGAATGGCAAGGCGGTTTGAAGATAAAACTAAACTATCTGTAAGGAAGCAAAACTGGTAAGACTAATATTTCAGTAACTGGAACCACTGCGAAAGTGACAGTGGTTAGAATCTTCATCTGTATTTTCAATATTGAGTTGTTGAGAGAGTGTACAGTAAAGTCTACAGAACTGTAAAAACATTACTCCTATTGTTATAAAAATACAAAGTCACAAAGTACTTAAATAATTTACTCTAACTTTAGTTTTTCTGGAGAAAATTAGGCTCAAAGGTAAAATGACCTATTGATCAGAGAGTAGAATGGCCATGAACAAGGACATGAAAGTGGTCAGAATATAGCTGAACTCTGAAGAAAGTTCAGTGCTATGGATAACAGGAGGGAAGGAGTGAGGGCTCTCGGTGATTACAGACAGAGAAAGGGGAGAAGGGAAGACAGCTCTCTACTGCTTTCTGGTGGGGAATGAGAGAAGGGCAAGGATCTGTTAAAAACCACCTGAGCCTGCAAAAACAAACAGAAGAGATACTTTCTGGAGGTATTAAATATATTTTCAAGCAGAGAAAAGCATGCATGTTAAGTGTCTGACAGCACTACTTTTAGACCACATCTATTCCTTCCCTCCTCCAAACTTTGCTTCTTTAATTACTATTTCTCTCTCTCTCTCTTTTTTTTGAGACAGTCTCAAGCTGTCGCCCTGGGTAAAATGCCATGGTGTCACAGCTCACAGCAACCTCAAACTCTTGGGCTTAAGCAATTCTCTTATTTCAGCCTCCCAAGTAGTTGGGACTACAGGCGCCTGCCACAATGCCCGGCCATTTTTTGGTTGTAGTTGTCCCTGTTGTTTGGCAGGCCCAGGCTGGATTTGAACTCGCCAGCTCCACTGTACGTGGCTGGCGCCCTAGCTGCTGAGCTACAGGTGCCAAGTCAAATTTCTATTTTTCTCATTCACAATTGTTAATCCTTTTCTACACACTGGTTCCCTCATATTGCCCTAACTGCCAAAAAAATCTTCTCTCATATCTATATACCCCCCACCTTCAACACACCGGACTACTGCCCTAATATTGTCCTCCACATCCAATTTATCAGCAAATCCTCAACAGCTTCACTTCCAAAATATACCCTGGAATTTATTCACTTCTCTCCATCCTCACTCATCAACCTGGTCCAAACCACTATAACTTCTCATCTATCTATACAACCACAATAACTTCTGTGTCATTCCTCAGCTTACGATCCCCTCAGTGGTTACCTCACTTAGAATAAAATGCATCCTCTTTATCATGACTTACAGCCCTATGTAACCCAGTTCCCAATTCCTCTACAAGGCCTATTCCAATCCAGTCACTCCCACCCTTGCTTTCAAAGTTCAAGCCACACTAACATGATTATACTACCTCTCCAGTTTCACCTATTTTAACTAAATTAATCTCCAAAAGTGAAGCTTTAGTTCCCTTCCTGATTTCTCCCAGCCTCAGCTGCCATGCTATGATTCAAAACTCATATACATCTAATTTTAATTCCATTATTCTTCTAGCTTCACACTCGAATGTATTTCAGGGTCACTAATTTAACCCAGATTACAGAGATTCAGATTCAGTGTATCTGAGATGGGACCCAGGAGTCTGTATTTTTAACAAGCACATGGTAATTCTAACGTAGATGGACTTCAGATCACCTTCTGACAAACACCACCTTAGATCTTCTCTAGGACTCTTGATAAACTAGGCTACTCACCTCTCAACAAATCTGACCACAGCCCATCTATAACGCCTTCCACTCCCATCTCACTTCATTCAAAGCACATCTCTAATGCACATTTCTTTAGGAAAACTTGATCCCCCAAATAAGGTGCACCAACTCCATCTCTGGTGTTAGATACTATGCTTGCATATCTCTTAGGACACTTACTTTATTTCACTTTGTATTACTTATTTTATTGCCTACTAGAGAAAAGTTACTACACATGTAACATGAAAAATGTGTGATTTAATGTAACAGAGGTTTGTAGAATGCTTCACACAGTATGCCTCTTGGGAGTTACCATCAGAAACAAACCCTGGGCTGGAAGGATCTTGAAGTGAATTCCCATAATTTGATGTTGCTTCAACATCCATTATGAATATAAATTAGACTTTCTCATACCAGAAGCAGGGCTTAGCAACCCTTGAATCAATTCCTAGTTCTCCACTTCTTCCCAATTTTTTAATGTGGTTGATTTAGATATATGCTTTAAATAGCTGCCTCCTGGTGACCTCTTCATAAGGGACAGCTAGACACAACCTACTTGACTTGCCTCACTGACCCACACATTCCTCAGGGACTGCACAGATATGCTGCAGTGACCACCTCTCAGGCACGGTATGACTCCATGGAACCCAAGCCTGCTTACCCCACACCCAACAATCAGAACTCCGGGTAGGACACCTGCTTCAGTAACCCCCTAGACTCCAATAAAGGCTTCAACACACAGGTCCTCACTCTCACTACCTACCTGCAACAAGCATTGCTTCCCACTCCCTACTGGTCCTATGAGAAATGCTTTCTCTTCTCTCCAAGATCTGTAACTAATGCACTGCTTCTGTTATGTCACGTTTTGCTGAGCTGTCCCCTCTGGATCTTAACTGAGTGACACACTTGACCCCATCTCCTTTCCTGGTTAGGACTCTCCTAGAGTGGTTATCTTGGTAGGAATAAACTAGACACAGATCAAATAAGAGGCACAGGGCATCTGCCAGTATAAACAAGTTTCCTGAGAGACATCTGGAAGAGTGTCACAGGTCAGATACTTATGCCACCTGCAGTATAAAGAAGTATCCTGTGAAAGGCACACTGTAAACACCCATGACAACTTCCCCTGGAGTCCCATCAGGGCAGGCACAGAGTTTAAACCCACTCTCCTGAAAGAGACCTCAAGACCAAACTAAAATGGAAAAATATAGGTCTGAGTCTGATATAGTATATAAGTCACAGGTACATAAGTCTCATTTACCTTAAGGAGACCAAAGCATATTTCTGGGCTTTCATCACTCTTTTTTACAATAGCCACTAAATTATGACAAAAGAAACAGAGTTGTTTTTAAAAACAGTTCTGCTCTTCAGTGAGCTAAGAAAAAGAAATGTGACTTAAGACTCAGTGAAGACTATTTAAATTGGGAGAATTAAGGAATAAGGGTTTCATTACACTTGGGTTTTCATTGACAGATGATGTGAAATGTATTTAGAGCTGTAAGGAAACATGATATACAATTCATCTTTATTTTAATTGAGAATTTATGTTTTTTAGAGATGTGAAATTTTCACTTCTAAAGGATACTTAAGAGAGACTATTTAAATATTTTGTTACTATTATTTGAGGATTTTAAGTATTAAGGGGGGTCATTGGCAAAAGTACTTATTGGTTTTATTACATCTATTTAGTAAAAAGACAACGCAACATGTGAGTATAGTCTATTTCCTTTAAAAACCTTAAGAGAGAGGGTGGCACCTGTGGCTCAGTGGGTAGAGCGCCGGCCCCATATACCAAGGGTAGCAGCTTCGAACTTGGCCCCGGCCAAATTGCAACCAAAAAATAGCCGGGCATTGTGGGGGGCGCTTGCAGTCCCAGTTACTCAGGAGGCTGTGGCAAGAAAATTGCCTAAGCCCAGGAGTTGGAGGTTACTGTGAGCTATGTGATGCCATGGCACTCTACCAAGCGTGATAGAGTGAGACTCTGTCTCAAAAAAAAAAAAACCTCAAGAGAGGGCCGGGCACAGTGGCTCACACCTATAATCCTAGCACTCTGGGAGGCCGAGATGGGTTGATTGCTTGGGCTCAGGAGTTCAGGACCAGCCTGAGCAACAGTGAGAGACCCTGTATCTGAAAAATAAAGAAGCCAGGCATTGCGGCAGGTGCCTATAGTCCCAGCTAGTTGGGAGGCTGAGGCAAGAGGATAGCTTGAGCCAGGAGTTTGATGTTGCTGTGAGCTACGATGCCATGGCCCTCTACCCAGGACAATAAAATGAGACTATTTAGGGAAGAATAGAATAGAACAGAAGGCCTCTGGCTCGGCACCTGTGGCTCAGGTAGCTAAGGCGCCAGCCACATACACCTAAGGTGGCGGGTTCAAATCCAGCCAGGGCCCGCCAAGCAAAAATGATGGCTGCAACCAAAAAATAGCTGGCGTTGTGGCGGGCGCCTGTGGTCCCAGCTACTTGGGAGGCTGAGGCAGGAGACTCGCTTGAGCCCAGGAGTTAGAGGTTGCTGTGAGCTGTGAGGCCATGGCACTCTACCCAGGGGGATAGCTTGAGGCTCTGTCTCAAAAAAAAAAAAAAAAAAAAAAAAACAGAAGACCTCAGGAGAAAGTTTAGTCCCTTTTTCAGAGTCAAGGATATCCTCCAAGGCTGTCAAAAAGAATTCCCTTTTCTCTTTCAGAATCCCAAAGTGAAGACCATACTAAAAAAGTTATTTCTTAACAGCAATAGATCTTAACCAGAATTTTAACCAGATCTTAACCAGAAACTTTTATTTATTTATTTTTTTTTTCTTTTTGAGATAAGGTCTCACCCTGTTGCCCTTGGTTAAGTGCCATGGTGTCACAGCTCATAGAAACCTCAAACTCTTGGGCTCAAGTGATCCTCTTGCCTCAGCCTCTCAAGTAGCTGGGAGGCACCTGCCACAACACCCAGCTAGTTTTTCTATTTTTAGTAGAGATGGGGTCTGGCTCTTGCTCAGGCTGGAACAATAAGCTTTTAAAGTAAAGATGCTATAACTGAGATGCTGAAACAAAAGTAACCAGGAACATAAAAGAACAGTGAGATGGGACTATCCTCACAAATATTAAAATATTATGAAAAGCTTCAGTAATTAAAATAGAGTTACTGGCAAATAAACAGACTCACAGAACAGAAGTGAAACTTCAGGGGCTTTAGATATGATAAAAACGGCATCTCAAATTAAGAGGCAAGGAGCAGATAGAGTATTCAAAAAAGGTATGCGTTAACTAAGTAGCCATCTGGAAAAAAAATTAGATCCATACCACATACCTTACAGCAGGATAAATTCCAAATGGATCAGAGATTCAAACATTAATATCAAAACCCTATAAGTATTAGAATAAAAATGGAAGAACTCTTTTATAATCAGAGTGGGAAAAGCCTAATTGAAAACCATAAAAGATTTCAAATTTGACTACATAAGAATGAAATATTCTTTGTATTACAGGTATCATATCACACAAGGTTAGTTTCTATTATGAATAAAGAGGAGAAATTCATAAAAGACCAAGAAATATATGAGTAAAGGATAGGAAGAGATTGATCACAGAAATGATGCTCAACCTCACTCAAAGAAAAACATAAATTAAATGGTGACACAGCACTATTTATCTTTAGGATTGGCAAAAATCCAATTGTTTGATAAACATAATGCCTTGATAAAACTAAAGGCAAATGGGTTCTAGCAGACATTGCTAATGAATATAAAATGTATATCCTCAGGATAATTTGGCATTACACATGAAAATTAAAAATGAGGGTGGCACCTGTGGCTCAGTGGATAGGGTGCAGCCCCCTATACCGAGGGTGGTGGATTCAAACCCAGCCCCAGCCAAACTGCAACCAAAAACAGCCGGGCGTTGTGGCGGGCGCCTGTACTCCCAGCTACTCGGGAGGCTGAGGCAAGAGAATCACCTAAGCCTAGGAGTTGGGGGTTGCTGTGAGCTGTGTGACGCCATGGCACTCTACTGAGGGCCTTGAAGTGAGACTCTGTCTCTAAAAAAAAAAAAAAAAAAGAAAGAAAATTAAAAATGAATATTCTCTCTCTCTCTCTTTTTTTTTTTTTTTGGCAGTCTTGCTCTATAGCCCTGGCTAGAGTGCAATGGCATGATCATAGCTCACTGCAACCTCAAACTTCTAGGCTTAAGCAATCATCCTGCCTCAACCTCCTCAATAGCTGGGATTACAGGTAATCATCCCTATGCCTGGCTAATTTGTCTACTGTTTGTAGAGGTGGGGGTCTCATTCTTGCCCAGACTGATCTTGAATTCCTGACCTCAAGTAATTCTCCCACTTTAGTCCCCCAGAGTGCTAAGATCAGATAATCATACCTGGTCTGCACTTCTTTCTGACTCAAAATTCTACTTGTAGAAATATAACCTACAGGTCTATATGTACATATGCAAACTATGTATGAGACAGAATGTCCATTAATTAATAAGAGACCAGTTAATTATGATACACCCAGACAATAAATTATTATGAAAAAAAAATTTTTTTTTGAGATGGAGTCTCACTTTGTTGCCCAGGCTAAAGTGCTGTGGCATCAGTGTAGTTCACAGCAGCCCCAAACTCCTGGGTTTCAGTAATCCTCCTGCCTCAGTGTCCTGAGTAGCTGGGACTGACTACAGGCACCCACCACAATGCCCAGATAATTTTTCTGTTTCTCACAGATACAGGGTCTCACTATTGCTCAGGCTGGTCTTAAACTCCTGAGTTTAAGCAATCTTCCTGCTTTAGCCTCCCAGAGTGCCAGGATTATAGGAGTGAGCCTCACTGACCAATCTGTTGTTGTGTTTTAAGAGCCTGGGGCTGGGTGTAAGGTGGGGTATTCACCATGTTGCCCAGGCTAGACTCCAACTCCTGGGCTCAAGAGATTCTCTTGCCTCAGCCTCCCAAGTAGTCGAGACTACAGGTACACAGCACCACACCCAGCTATGTTTTATTTTTAATCACGTTTTGGTAGAGAATACATTAATAGTCATTAGGGGACCCAGAGGATAAAAGAAGAGTAGACATAATGCAATAGATGTGACTACACATTTCCAAAACAGATCTGCCTTCTCTATCATCTCAATAAGCAACCTGTGCTTCACAGCTCTCAGAAAGAATGTCTTTAGCAGAAAGACATTTTACTCAAAGCTATATGAGCGTCATAGCTGTTCATTTAAGTCATCATTCTGACTTGCCTTCAAGGCTAAGCAAATCATAGGTACTAATTTGCGGCTTTAAAGCCACCGCTAGACTCTTCATTACCAGAGTCAGGTTCAATAAAGAAGAGTCATTTGAGGCATTGTAAAAATTTAAAAACCTACCACACAGAAGTCTGTGGTGAACAGGCAGTAGCATCAGTAAGTAAATAATTCTATAAAACATCCACACTCAAGACTTGGTTAAGTGATACCTTACTATTTTTCTGAAGTAGGGATAGAAGAGAAAAGGCATTATGCCTTGTATGCTTATATTTAATTCCTTACTTGGTCATCAAAAATCCAGGGAGAGGGCTCGGCACCTGTGGCTCAATCGGCTAAGGCGCCAGCCACGTACACCTAAGGTGGTGGGTTCGAATCCCCAGCCCAGGCCCGCCAAACAACAGTGATGGCTGCAACCAAAAAAATGGCCGGGCGTTGTGGTGGGCGCCTGTGGTCCCAGCTACTTGGGAGGCAGAGGCAGGAGACTCGCTTGAGTCCAGGAGTTGGAGGTTGCTATGAGCTGTGATGCCATGGCACTCTACCCAGGGGGATAGCTTGAGGTTCCGTCTCAAAAATAAATAAATAAATAAATAAATAAATAAATGTGCTAGTTGCTATTAATTAGGATGTTAATGAGGTATTTTTCTTGTTTGTTGTCTTTTTTCTTTTCTTTTTTTTTTTTTTTTTGAAGGCAGAGTCTCACTTTGTTGCCGTTGGTAGAATGCCATGGTGTCATAACTCACAGCAATCTCAAACTATTGGGCTCAAGTGATCCTCTTGCCTCAGCCTCCTAAGTAGCTGGAACTACAGGTGCTCACCACAACACCTGGCTATTTTTTTTTTTTTAGAGTAGGGGTCATGTTCTTGCTCAGGCTGGTCTCAAACCTGTGATTTCAAGCAATCCACCCGCCTCAGCCTCCCAGAGTGCTAGGATTACAAGTGTGAGCTACCGCACTAGGCCTTTTTTCTTGTTTTTTTAAAATTTCAGGTTAATAGTTGGATTCACCTGTTGGCTCTCTATTCTGTTCCACACATCTACCTCTCTATTTTTGTGCCAGTACCATGCTGTTTTGATCACTATGGCTTTGTAGTATAGTCTGAGGTCTGGTAGCGTGATTCCTCCTGCTTTGTTTTTGTTCCTGAGTAA
>CAUYQV010197581.1:0-36194 GCA_963574575.1 Galagoides demidoff | reverse complement strand
AAAGTACAGGAGAAGATGAGGGGTTTGTTGGCATTTGAGGTGTGCAATAAACAATACCCTTCTTTCCCCACCAAGTTTTGAACCGACTGAAAAATAAAATACAGTAATCAGACAGTTGGAGATAAAATTGGCAGCATTGATGAGGCTGAGAGGATTCAAGCCCCTGGTGCCCCGTTGAGCTGCCTCATATTATACTCCACGGCCAGCTCCCTCCTCACCAGCTGGGACAGTGGTTAGTGACGCTCCCTCCCCTTCATATTTCTCTACAAAAATGGATTACACCATATTCATTTTGCTCTGAAATCTGTTTTGTCCCCTATCAATCCCCTTCACTTTATGAATCTCCATTAACTGGCAGCTTGGTTGTTACAACTTGGGATAAATGCCAGGGACCCACCTCGGGAGCAGGGTCCTTTAAGACCTGCGGAACTGGCACTATCAACTGAAGAAAAATAAAGTTAAAAGCAGCGAGAGATAAAGAGACAGGACTCACAGAACAGAGTTTTCAAAGGTGGGGAACACAGGGGACCACCGCTAGCTTGTGGGGGAGTGGCCCCGAGGGTTTGCTCCACCCAGCTTTTATTGAAGGCTAGTTTCTCACTCAGCCCAGGGTAAGCTGAGGAAGGGAATAACAGCAGTTTCTGTGAGTAAGCATGTTCGTTTTTTATTCTACCTATGATCATTAACTTTCAGGGTCTGGGCAGCCTGGAGAAATGTGAAACTTGAGGCTTGTGTGTGGGCAGCCTCCTGTCCGTGGTCACACACAGATCCCTAGGGGAAGGTTAAACCCCTCTAGTTCTCTGTGGAGCAGAGACAACTATGTCAGCCTTCTCTGAAGAATGGAGGAGGGGGAAGGGAGGAGGAGAAGAACTTTCTTCTGATCTCCACCCAAAGACGTTTCCCTCCGTGATTGGGGTATAAGCCCTCCTGCCCATATGTCAGGACTCAAGCTGTTCCCTTGATCTCTGCCCTGGCCATAATACAAAGCCCTGCAATGGGTATTTGCTTTGACTGTTGACTGGGCAGGGGGCGGCCTGGTTAATGTTCCTTCCCAGGCCTTGCACATAATTTCCTCTATGGCCATTAATCTTTATAATGTTTACAGACCTAGCAGGGGCATTTGCAAGCTGTATCCCTTACAGGCCAGGCTTCTAGTAAAAGCAGGAACCAGGAACTACTCCGACAAGTAATTTAACTGCTGGTTTAAAGTAAGCTAGCTATAAACTGTTTTTATTCTGCCTTGCTCAGCTTATTTCTCTGTTTTTCCCTTTTTCTGGAGGTGTTTTCCCTTGCCAAGAATGGGGTCTTTGGTCCCCTACTTTCCCTGCAGATAGAGTGTCATAATAAACATTTTAATGTGTGTATTGTTTTTACCCTATTTGCTGATTTCCTTATGATAAACTCCAAGAAGTGGATCACATTACAGTCAGGTACACATATTGCCACCTTAGTCCCAAGAAAATGGTAACAGCTCAGAATCTGCCCAGCAGGATATGAAAGTTCCTGTTTTCTCCCATGTTCATCAGCATTGGTAATGATCCTTTCTCACTCCTTGCAGATATGATTGGGAAGATCATACTTGAAACATTGAATTTGAAACATACTGTTATAATATACATTTCTGATGTTGACTCAAGTTGAATATCCTTAATGTGTGGTCATTGCATTTTTAAAAGAATTGATTGCATTGTGTTCCTTTTATCTTTTTCTTGTTACTAAGAACTCTTTATATATTGAGGCTCATCATAATATGAGCAAATACAAAAAAATGAGTGTTGCAAGTTACTCACCACATATATACTCATAGTTAATTTTTTTTTGTTTTTATGGATAGTGTATGGAAATCACCTGGACATTTTTCAACATATGCATGCTAGGTACATTTATTATTTACTATATGCCAGGCACTGCTATGTTTAACTTTATTAGTTTATTGAATTCTCTAATTCTCTAATCCTTACAATGATAACCCTTCTTGTGTTCTTAACACAGAGAAGTTAAATAACTTCTCAGAGCCCATTGTCTGGCTACAGACTCCTTAGGCTTCTTGTTCTAACCAAGACTTAATGTGACATGTATTTATTATAAACCCCGGGAGTCTGAAATGTTCCCTTGGGGTGAGGCTGGTACAGTGTGTCCAGAAAGCTCTCTTGGCAGTATTAACTTGCCCCCAGGATGAGTACCACTGTTTAGTAGTGTTTTATTTGTGGGTTTTGGTTTTTTTTTTGCCTTATGGAAGTTTTAAATTTTTTTTATGTATTCAGATTTGTCCTATTTCTGTCTTTTTAAGCACTGCATTAGCAAAAAAGCCTTCCTCAGCCCAAATGTATTAGTTACCTATTGTTGTGTAACAATCTATTCTCAAACACATAGTAATTTAAAACAATCGCCTCATTACTTTTCATGGTTCCCTGGATGGTGTTTGGGAAGAGCTCAGCTGGGTGGTTTTTCTGCTGATCTCACCCAGGATCACTTGCACAGCTACAGATGGCTGCTGTTGGTTCTGGCTTCTGGGTGGGACATGAAGAAGTTCAGAAAATGCCACCCTCAAAATATGTGGCTTTTGACTTCAACCTGAGGGCACTTGAGGAACAGCCCATGCAGGGCGGAGGGCTTCCTCTGAACCTCCCTGGTCTGTCTAAAGACAGAGGCTGCAGAAGAACTCAGTTGTCCTGAATCCCTTCCCGTGGGAACCTCATCGCATGAGGAAGAGTAACTCGGAACACGGGAGTGGAGCTTGGAGATGACACACCTTCAGACGGTCACCCCGTTCTTCTGGGGGCCTGTTCGTCTCTCCCCAAGATCACTTACTCTCCCTCAGGCCGCTGACACCTCCTCTCCTCCTCCCCTGTGATGAGGGTGTCAACCCCAAATAGTTGAAAACCGAGAGTGAAAGTTTATTCAGGAGAAACTCTGGGAATAGCCAGGCAGAAGACTCAGACTGCAGAGAAGGCCAAGGAGAAGTTACAACATCTCACAGTCACAGTACCACTTCCCTGAGCTCTGTTGACCAAAGCAAGTCCCGAGGCCAGTTTAGCTTCCAGGGTGGAAAATAGACTCTGCTTATCAATGGGAAGAACCCCAAAGCCACATCGCAAAGGGCCCCAGGTACAGGGAGGTGTGATTCCTTGATCACCACTATTGTAACCAACTGCCACACCAAGATGTTAAATCGCCCTCTTAGCCTTCCAATCCTTTTTCTTTCCAAGTAAAATTTATATAATATAAAATTAACCATTAACCACCTTAAAGTGTATAATTCGATTGACATTAAGTATATTCATATCAACTAGTATGCTCATATTAGGTGTATTAATATTTACATATTAATATTATATATATGGGTTGTTTTTTTTTTTGTGACAGAGTCTTACTTTGTCACTCTGGGTAGAGTGCTATGGCATCATAGCTCACAGCAACCTCAGACTCTTGAGCTCAAGAGATTCTGCTGCCTCAGCCTCCCAGGTAACTGGGACTACAGGTGCCCACCACAACACCTGGCTAGTTTTCCTATTTTTAGTAGAGACAGGGTCTCAGTCCTGCTCAGGCTGGTCTTGAACTCCTGAGTTCAAGCCATCCACATGCCTCGGCCTCCCAGAGTGCTAAGGTAACCAGCATGAGTCACCATACCCGGCCTCTCCGATTATTTTGCATTTGTTTGTTTCCATTTTGAGTAGAGAGGGGGGCTGGCTCTTCCTCAGACTGGTTGTAGAACTCCTGCGCTCAAGCAATCCACTTGCATCAGCCTCCCAGAGTGCTGGGATTACAGGTGTGAGCCGCTGTGCCCGGCCCTTGATTCTTCACACGTTGAAATCGTTCCCTCATCTGGGCTTCGACTCTGCACATGGTTTGAGGAAGGCAGTCTAACTTCATTTCCTCCATTTGTCCCAGTGACACACTTACTGTTCATTATCCTGCTCACACTAACTTGACCTTCCACCCTTGTTATCTAACGGTTTGTGTCCTTGGGCAAGTCATTTACCCTCGTTGTGCCTCAGTTTCCTCATCTATAAATTTGGGATAGAAAAGGTAACCTGCCTCATGGGGTTGTTGTCAGGATTAAATGCATTAATAGATGGGACATGCTTAGAACAGGGCCTGACACAGGGGAAGTGCCCAGTGAGCACACGTTGTTACCGTTTGTAATCCCAAATTTCTACCTAGGCAAGGGTCCATTTTTTTTTTAAACAGAGTCTCACTCTGTCACCCTGGGTAAAGCAACATGATTTCATAGCTTACAGCAATCTCATATTCTTAGTCTCAAGACATCCTCCTGCCTCGGCCTCCCAGAGTGCTGGAATGACAGTTGTGAACCACCTCACCCAGCCCTGCAAGGATCAATTTTAGTTATTTATTTATTTTTGAGACAGAGTCTATCTATGTCACCCTCGGTAGAGTGCCATGCTGTCACAGCTCACAGCAACCTCAAACTCTTGGGCTTAAGCGATTCTCTTGCCTCAGCTTCCCAAGCAGCTGGGACTGCAGGTACCCGCCACAACACCTGGCTATTTTCTGTTGCATTTGTTATTAGTTAGCAGGCCTGGGCTAGATTCAAACCCGCCAGCCTCAGTGTATGTGGCTGGTGCCATAACCACTGTGCTACAGGCACCGAACCAAGGATCAATTTTAGAACTCTTTCCTGTTCTGTTGTCTGTTTCCATTTTTAATGAACATCCCAAGTCGACTTCCATTGTTCTTTTAAAAAATTTTTCTTAGTTCATTTTGGGTATTTGGAATTCTTCCAATCAGATTTTGCCAGGTTCTCCTCCCTACATCCTGCTGGGATTTTTATTGGAGTTGCAATTATAGATTAATTTTGGAAGGATTCAGATCTTTTTATTACCAAGTCTTCCTGTGCTGTAACCCATTTCTTCAGTTCTTATTTCATATCCTACTATATGGTTTTATTATAGATTATTTTCGTACAGATGTTGCAAATTTCTTTCCGTTTATCCCCGGATATTTTATATTTTTGTTGCCATGGTGAATGCGTCTTTTTTCTTTCCCCCATCATTTTTAACTAGTTACCATTTGAATATAGAGAAACTATGGGTCTTAGTCCTTTTTTAATTGCTGATATGCTGATTTTTTTGGTTATTTTTTAAATCGTCTCTTCTCCAAACAATTATCTTCTCTTTTTTTGGCCATCGCTGCATCTATATTTTTTCTTGACTTATTGCACAGGCTGAGATTTTCAGAATAATACTGATTAAGAGGGAATGGGAAGTCTAAGAGGGGATTTCAGGAGTGGCGATGGTGGCAGGGGACCTACCCGAGGACCAGGGTGAACGGGTATAAAAGGTGGTCATGTCCAGGGGGTCATGCAGAGAAAGGAGAGGCTGGTTTTCAAGCCCAGAGTGAGGACTGTGTGTTTGACTGGGCAAGTGGTCAGCAGTTACTGATGGTGTCTGAGCATCAGAGTGGTGTGGGCAGGTCCTGTTTTAGAAGCACTGCTCAGGTAGAGGTGAAGGACAGACCGAGGGAGGTGGGACCCAGACAGGGTGACCAGCCAAGTCCTTTCAAATCATCAAGAGAGTGATGGTGAGGATGGGAGCTGTGTCGGGGGTGATGAAGGATGCCAGGTCTCTTGCTGAGATTACTGTCAGGTCCCAAACACTGCCTGCCCCCTGTGCTTGTAGAGAACAGGCGAGGTTCAGGGGAGGCAGGGACCCAGCTGTTTCCTGATAGGTATCGTGTCTTACCTTGAGGGCAGCCTCTGGCCTCCTTTCCTGTCTTATCCCGGAGCCCATTAAGCTTCCAGCCTGGGCTTCATGGATTTTGTTTTTGCTGTTGGTTGTTAGATAGATGGAACAGAAGTAGTGATCCATAAATTCCCAAGCTTTCAGGCCTCCACAGCCTGAGTTAGTCATCTCACAGGTCAGGGGTGGTAACTCAACCTTCTCCTTCTGTGGGCAAGGTTCCCCTGCCTCCCTCCATTCTCCGGCCATCCTTAGCTCAACCCCATGCGGGGTTGGGACCTCAATGGTCATCAGAGGGTCAGTGGAAGTTGCTAGACCTCAGGGGTGTGGTGAGGAAATGGGGCACATGTCCTGCTCCCCCCTCAACCCCAGACTTCTTTCCTGCCTCCCAGATCCAGCCAATGCAGCATCAGAAGAGCCAGAGACACCCAGAGGAGGGAGCTAGATCTGAAGGAGAGAGGAGAGGCCGGACGTGGTGGCTCACACCTGTGATCCCTGTACTCTGGGAGGCTGAGGTGCGAGGATCCCTAGAGCTCAGGAGTTTGAGACCAGCCTGAGCAAGAGTAAGACCCAATTTCTATTAGAAATAGGAAAACTAGTCGGGTGCTGCAGCAGGTGCCTTTTAGTCCCAGCTACGTGGGAGGCTGAGGCCGGAGGATCTCTTGAGCCCAGGAGTTTGAGGTTGCTGTGAGCTATGATGATGCCACAGCACTCTGCTGAGAGTGACAGAGTAAACCACATCTCTCAAAAAAAAAAAAAAATAGAAAAGACAAGAAGAAAGGAGATGAGAAGGCAGCTTGGGACCTGCAGCAGGCAACGTGCCCAGGAGGCAGGAAGAGAGAGGTCAGCTTCTGTGGGGTAAAGGGGAGCAGGCTGATGAGGGCCGGCAGGGGTTCTGAGAGGAGTTTGGGTAGTGCAGGGGAGGTGTTTAAAAATGGGAGTTTGATCCATAAACAGGAACACCTACAAGCTCAAGGGAAATCAGCACCCGGGGGAGTGGCCCCAAAGCCTACCAAGGAACCCGGGTCCCCCTTGTGTGGCCCTATCTGACCCTGTTCCCAAGTGTCACTCTGGTTCTGTTGGGTCTTTATTCTCATAAGCATCAAAGCACTGCAAGTGTCCCTGGCTTCTGGGACATCAAGGTCCACAAATGATGGTGGGCAGCAGACAGACCCTGATTTTCTGCCCAAGCCCAGCCCTGGAGTCCTGGTTGGGGAGTGTGATTTGGCGGTTGGTACAAGGATGCCCAGTGGGGATGCTGGTGATGGGCCTGCTCTATTCACACCTGGCAGTGCTCTCAGCCTCCCTGGCAGGGCACAACCCTAGTTCTACCCCCGGCAATAGAAAAAGCAGAGTTTTCCAAGGCAATCAAGGCAGCCCCCAAATCAGGCAGGAGGCCCCTCACCCCGCCAGCAGGTCACTCTGATTACGAGTTTATGAGCCCAGCTTCTAGGGAGACCTCTGAAGTTGCAGCTTCCCTTTTCCCTGACAGACCCTGGCTCGAGGGCTGAGCCCCAACCCCATCTCTGCTGGCTCGTGGTTCACAATCTGCGTGAGAGCCAATCCAAGTCTGGTCTTGGCTCCATTTTTTGCGTGCTCACATTTGCCGGGAGGGGAGCCCACTGGAAGTCAGCAGAGAGGAAGTGTTTTAATTAATGGAGCTGGTCTGACGCAACTTTGCTCAACACTGAGGACGATCGCAGTTCAACGCGGGGGGAAGAGAGCAATGAAGGAAATAGATCAGATGAGGCAATATTGGGAGTTTAGGAAATCTGCGCGTTTTCTTGTGGCTTCACGGCGATGCTCTTAAACCGGCTGTCACCATGCATGAATTATCGCCTCGACCCAGGAGGATGGGGAGGCCAACAAGACGTACACCGCTCACAGGGCACGGGAGCTCGCCTGGCTCATAATTCTTTCTTACGCTGCTAAAGCGGAGAACACTGAGATAGCAAAGAGAGATGTGGCCCCAGTGATATCTTCAAAAAAAAAACCCTGGGGGCAGGAGAGGAGAGCGGAAAGCTAAGGAATAAATAACAAAGCAGAATGCTATTTACATACCCAGGGAAGGCCTTTGAGACTGCTGCGCAGAGCCTTGGATGTCAGTAATAACTTGGTGATGGAAATAAAGAGACTCCTGAAAACCCACATCGCCGAGATGGTATCAGCCCTGTTTTTCCCTTTGTTTCCAGAAAAATTCCAGCACGGTAGTGGGAAGATGGGTCTGTCAAAGGGACCAGTGAGGCGTGGGGGAGGCAAAGAGGGGTAGTCCGGGGGTCCCCACGAAGACTCAATTATGTTGGCTGGGAAGAGATTAATTAGAATTGAATTTTCTATTGATGTAAAACTGCCTTCTGCACCTGCTGCCGGCGTCCTCATTACTGGTTTTCCATTACAGGGGATTACAGGGTGCAATGAAATAAACTTTATGCTTCCTGGGAGATACTCTTAAAAAGGGTTTACTGTACTTAAACTGCTGGTGAAGAGGGTTACCTAAAAGAAACGTCGCTTAATCCTTTTATTCTTTTATTATTTATGTATTATATTTTTTCGAGACAGAGTCTCACTCTGTCCCCCTGCGTAGAGTGTGGTGGCGACATAGCTCACAGCAACCTCAAACACGCGGGCTGAGTGCCTCAGCCTCCCGAGTAGCTGGGACTATAGGCACCCGCCACAATGCCCGGCTGTTTTTAGAGATGGGGTCTCGGTCTTGCTCAGGCTGGTCTTGAACTCCTGAGCTCATCTACCCACCTCAGCCTTCCAGAGTGCTGGGACTACAGGTGTGAGCCACCGTGCCCAGCCTTTTTTTTTTTTTTTTTTTAAGTGGAGCCTCCATCCACTTTTAGAAATGAGCAAGTGCACATGTTCCCAAGCCCGCTGGCAGGGCAGGTCCCGGCATGTCCTGCTCCCTCAGTGCCTGACACTCACTCTGACACCAACAGTGAAGGAATCTTCAATTCCTGCAACTGATCAGGGACTAAACAGGGACCGAGCCACTTTCTGGAAGAGGTGGCCCAGAGATCAGCGTGTACGGAATTGGAATCCTTTGGATTTCTATAACTGTCCTTTGCGAAGGAGGTGGATGTGGGGTGGAGGGAGGGACAGCACCTGTGGCCTTGGAACTGACAAACACCAGGTGAGCCACCTGCACCCTCCATTCCAAAGCCCAGTAGGGGAGGTCCGGGTCAGGTCAGAAGTGGGACCATCCCTCCCCAGGAAGGGCGTAAATGTTTACTGAATGGAAAACAGAAGCAGCATCCTCCAGAGTCTTTACTCTTCTACAACTGGGATGATGACTAAACTCCTTGGCCTCGCTGTCCCATCTGTTAAATGGGCATAAACCAGGACAGAGGGGGCTGTGGGAAGCAATTCATTCTCAGCAATTGTATGTAGATCTGAATCACCTTAAATGGCTGGGCACGGTGGCTCATGCTGGTAAACCCAGCACTCTGGGAGGCCAAGGCAAGAGGATTGCTTCAGTTCAGGAGTTCGAGACCAGCCTGAGCAAGAGTGAGATCCCCATGCCTGCTAAAAATAGAAAAACTAGTCAGGTGCTGTGGTGGGTGCCTGTGGTCCCAGTGACTCAGGAGGCTGAGGCAGGAGGATTACTTCAGCCCTAGAGTTTGGGGTTGCTGTGAGCTATGATGCACTGGCACTCTACCCAGGGTGACAGTGAAAGTTTGTCTCAAAAACATATAAACAAATAAATAAATAATCACCTTATATGATGCTACTTTCTTTTTTTTGAGACAGAATCTCAAGCTGTCGCCCTGGGTAGAGTGCCGTGGTGTCACAGCTCAAAGCAACCTCAAACTCTTGAGCTTAAGCAATTCTCTTGCCTCAGCCTTCCAAATAGCTGGGATTACAGGTGCCCGCCACAACACCTGGCTATTGTTTTGTTGTAATTGTCATTGCCGTTTGGCAGGTCTGGGCTAGGTTTGAACCCACCAGCTCCAGCGTTTGTGTCTCGTGCCCTAGCCACTGAGCTATAGGCACCGAGCCTGATGCTACTCTCTCAACAAGCTCTGAATTGGGATCCCTGAGGGTAAAAGTTTGTATGAGGTTACACCTGGAATCCTATGTTATTGGGGACTCCTGAAGGCTAGCTGGAAGCATTCCCAAACTTTCATTCAAAATAAAGGTGCAAAGACAGTCCAGTCTTTCCCCTGGCCTGGCCAGTCTCTCTCTCCTCTTCCTTTGGAAGAATTACGGCATCCTTTGCAGATGGCCGGGGGTCACCAAAGAGGTTCCCACAGCTCCTCAATCACCTGGTCCAGATGGTGGGAGGAGTTGTGTCCAAAGGGGCCAGGAAGTGACCTCGGAGAAGCAGGTATGACTGGTCCGGAAATAGGGGGGAGCCAGGGCTTCATGGAGGGGACATGGTGTCTGTTGACTAACACCGGCCATTTCGCCCAACAAAGTGCATCCTCTGAGTCCAGCCCCATCATGTATTCATTCAACAAATACTTACTGAGTGCTCTTACCTAGTCACACCCAGGAATGTAGCACGAACGTGGCAATGCGGAAGCTGACACTCCAGAGCTGATATTCTGGTGGGTTCCAGGTCTTTCTAATGAGACATTCAGTGGAACCAGAGGCCTAAGTCTTCATATTGGGAAGTCAGAGTCAGTCCTCACTGTTGCCTCTGGGCATGTAGAGAATGTAGATTGGGACATTTTATTTAAGAAATATTTTTGTTGTGAAATAAAACAGGAAAAAAATAAGCCAAACAAATGAATAGCTACGAGTTCTTATGCTAGAACAGCCACCGCCCAGATCAAGGACTAGCACCTGGCCATAGTCCTCAGAAGCCTCCCCTGCTTCTCCTAAATCTGAACCACCTCCCTCTCTGCAAAAGTGACCCCCATATGACTTTGGCAGTGATCTATGGCCCGTTTTTAAGGTTGATCAGCCAAGTGTGGCTTCCTGGACATCTGACTCAGTCCTGCCATTTTAAAACTTCCATCTATCTTCTGAGTCTCTTTTAACATACAGGCTCCCTCTCCTTTCTTTTCTTTACAATCTCTTTTGTTGGAGAACCTGAGCTTGTTGACCCACCAAGTTCCCCCTGGGGTCTGGATTCTGCTCACTGATCACCCTCGGGTGTAATTCAAGACGGTCCTCTGTCTTCCCAGCTGCATCCAGAGGTTGGATGGGACTCGGATCCAGTCCTTTTGCAAGGTCTGTGGAGGTGTCGTGGCGTTTCACAAGGAGGCACCGTGGCGTCTGGCTGTGATGTTAACAGCTGGTGCCACACCGGGCCTTGCTCTGTTAATTCACTGGGGCTTCCAGAACGGTAATACTCTACTTCCAGCCTTTCTTTCTCACGGATCACCCTGAGTGCTCTGTAAAGAGATGTTTCCGCTGATCTACCATTAGCCGACCCAGTGGCGCAGTTCACATGTTAAATAAAGGCAGGATGAATGCTTAATTCTTTTTCCTTATTTGCCAGGTCTTGAGAGAATGATTTTGTTCCTCTCGTCCTCTGAAGGTGACAATGTTTTAAGTAGTTTTATGAATTAAAGGTGTAAACCTATTTGATGGGCTTTAATCCATCACAATTATAATTTTTATCGATGTTCAAATGGTTTTATATTTGGCCGGTGGGAGCCTCTTACAGATGGTCTCTGTGTCCTCTCGACACGATCATTTGGTCTCTGCTTGCCTCCTTCCTTCCTGGTCTGGTAAGACGTCCCAGGCTCACCTTATACATTTCCTGTTCCAAACCTGAAATCAGCCATTTTTCTAAGAAGTCCTGGTTTCTGTTAGTGGAAAAGCAAGCTCTCTCTCTGTCTATCTATCTCTATTTATCTGCCTACCTACCTACATCTATCTATCTATCCTTTTACAAAAGATAAAAACATCAAAAGAGGCTTGGCACCCGTAGCCCAGTGGTTACGGCATCAGCCATATACACCGACACTGGCGGGTCCAAACCCAGCCCGGGCCTGCTAAACAACAATGACAATTGCAACCAAAAAATAGCCAGGCATTGTGGCAGGTGCCTGTAGTCCCAGCTACTCGGGAGGCTGAAGCAAGAGAATCGCTTAAACCCAAGAGTTTGAGGTTGCTGTGAGCTGTGATGCCATGGCACTCCACTGAGGGCAACATAATGAGACTCTGTCTCCAAAAAAAAGGTCAAAAGAATGAGAAGACAAGCCACAGACTATGAGCCAATATTGCAAAAGATTTATTTGATAAAGAACTGTTAACCATCATATACAGAGAAATGAGCTATCGAGCCACGAAAAGACATGGAGGAGCCGAAACGCATCTCGCTAAGTGTACGGAGCCAATCTGAAAGGCTGCATGCTGTCTGATTCCAGCCATATGACATTCTGGAAAAGGCAAAACTACAGAGACAGTCATAAAAATCAGCGTTTGCCAGGGGCTTGGGGAGGCGGGTGAGGGAGGGAGGGAGGGAGGAATAGGCAGAGCACAGAGGGGATGTAGGGCAGTGAAACTATTCTGTAAGATGCTGGGAAGGTGGACAGGAGCCACCGTGTAACCCAGAGGGGGAGCCCCGCGTAATCCATCAACTTTGGTTGGTGTCATCAAAGTTCCCCCATGGATTGCAGCAGGCATACCACACTGACGTGGGGTGCTGGGGCTGTGTGTGTTTTGGGAAGAGGGTATATGGAAACCTTTGTACTTACCACTCAATTTTACCGTGAACCTAAAACTGCTCTTAATAAATTAATTCTATTAATGAATAAACTGTCTTGTGAGCTTGCTTTTCCACTAACAGAAACCAGGACTTCTTAGAAATGGCTGATTTCAGGTCTGGAACAGGAAATGTATAAGCTGAGCCTGGGACATCAAATTCAAGTTTAGAATTATTGGGTATTTGCTGAAATTATTCTCTTGTACTTGAATTTCTCTTCCTCACCCAAGAATCTTGGTTCTCAAGGACATAGGAGATGACGGAATTAGAATATCCAGTAATCACTCATTTCCTTTATTCCATATCATGCACACAAAAGTCTTGGCATAATGGCTCAGTGCCTGTACTCAGCGGCTGGGGCGCTGGCCACTACTCTGGGGCTGGCGGGTTCGAATCCAGCCTGAGCCTGCTAAACAACAATGACAACTACAACCAGATAGTAGCTGGCCATTACAGCGGACGCCTGTAATCCCAGCTCCTTGGGAGGCTGAGGCAAAAGAATCGCTTAAGCCCAAGAGTTTGAGGTTGCCGTGAGCTGTGACGCCACAGCACTCTACCGAGGGCAACATAGTGAGACACTGTCTCAAACAAACAAGCAAACAAAAGTCTTGGCCTAAAACACTACTGCTACCTCAATCCAAGTCACCATTGAAAACATTTAAAATTTTTTTCTTAGGCTTCCCTCATTCTCTTATGCCTCAATTTATAAATAACCGTACCATATCTACATCATCAGAACATATAGACATTATACTCTTTCCTTTTTAACTTTCACCTTTTTTTTCTCTTAAGACAGAGTCTCACCATGTCACACTTGGTAGAGTGCTGTGGTGTCGCAGCTCACAGCAACCTCAAACTCTTGGGCTTAAGCGATTCTTTTGCCTCAACCTCCCAAGGAGCTGGGACTACAGGCACCTGCCACAAGGCCCAGCTATTTTTTGCTGCAGTTGTCATTGCTGTTTAGCTGTTTAATTCTATTTCCAACTACACATTTAATATTTGCCACCTGATGCTAATGTCACTCTGGTCACTCTGGTTCTCTGAAGTTCATTTTCTAGTAAATTCCTCAGAAGTTCTCACGGGAACAATATTTCCCAAATTTTCACATATTGGTAAGAGTTTGTCTATACCCTTTATACTTGAAAGTCCGTTTCCCTGGATATAAGATCCTTGGCTAACATTTTATTTTCTTCAGCTCCTTAAATATGTTACTCTACTTCATTCTGGGAAAAGTGTTACAGTCAAAAAGTTGACGATAATCCAATTTTCAGCCCCTTACAAATCATGTGCTATTTTTTGCTTAGAAACCCAAAAGATTTTTTTTTCTTTTTCTTTAAAGTTCTATCATCTTGCTAAAATTATACCTTCCTTGGGGCTGGCCCTTCTGGATCAATATTCTCGAGAACCTGGTGTGCGGCTTTTCAATATGTAGCTTGAAAAGTCTTTTATTTTTGAAAGTTTGGGGTCTTTTCTTTTTAAAACTCTCGCCTGTAGCATGTCCCCTTTCCCTGCTTTGCTTTTTTTTCTTCAGGGAATCCTATTCTCTGTGTGTTAGAGCCTCTTTCCCTTGGGTCGAGATTTCGAGATTTGCTACTTTCTCGCCATTCCTTTGTATCACCCTCAGGGATGTGATTTTTTAAGAATTTCCACTTGTTTCAACTTCCGTTTCTTCTAAAGCATTATCTGTTGCGTATAGTGACTCTTCTCTTCCTCCTGGGTTCGTCTTAATTTCTGATTTTTTTTTTTATTTTAAACCTATTCCTTCCGGAGTTTGCCATTTCATTTCCGAGTTTTTGCATTTCTTGTTTATGTTGTTTGTTTACATCTTCTCTCATTTTCTTAATTCCTTTCAGTTTGTCTTAAAAAAGTAGGTCCGTGGCTGGGCGTGGTGGCTCACCCCTGCCACCCCCACACTCTGGGAGGCTGAGGTGGGAGGATTGCTCGAGCTCAGGAGCAAGTGTGAGACCTCCTCTCTATAGAAAAATCGAGGCTGGAGGCTCACTTGAGCCCAGGAGTTTGAGGTTGCTGTGAGCTATGATGTTGTCACAGCACTCTACCCAGGGAGACAGAGTGAGACTTGGTCTCAAAAAAAAAAGTAGGTTAGGGTGGCACCTGTGACTCAAAGGAGTAGGGTGCTGGCCCCATATACTGAAGGACAAGGGTTCAAACCTGGCCCCGGTCCAAAAAAAAAAAAACTGCAAAAAAAAAAGTAGGTTAGAGTTTTTTGTTTTGTAGGCATGTCCTTCTGGTGCGTTTTTCATCATCTGTGGCGATGTTATTCCACCCCTATTCTCTCTTTTATTAAATGACTTTGTAGGGGATATGAGCTTGATCCTCCCCCATGGCTCATTTCTGTAAAATTAATTTTCCTGAATTTAAAAATGAGGCAGAGTTCAAGACAGCTTTACTTTTTTTTCTTATTAAATCATAGCTGTGTACATTAATGCAATCACAGGGTACAGTGTGGTGTTTTCATATACAATTTGAAATACTCTCATCAAACTGGTTAACGTAGCCTTCATATCATTTTCTTAGTTATTGTGTTAAGACATTCATACTCTGCTTTTAGAAAGATTCACTTGTACCCTTGTAAGATAAACCATAGAGGTGACCCCACCAATCACCCTCCCTCCATCCATCCACCTCCCTGCCTTCCCCTCCTCCCCTCCCCATATTCTAAGGCTACAATTAAGTTATAGCTTTCCTATGAAAGCTATAAATTAGTTTCATAATAGGGCTATGTACATTGGATACTTTTTCTTCCATTCTTGAGATATTTTGCTAAGAAGAACATTTTCCAGCTCCATCCATGTAAACATGAAGGAGGTAAAGTCTCTATCTTTCTTTAGGGCTGCATAATATTCCATGGTGTATATATACCACAATTTATTGATCCATTCGTGCGTCAATGGGCACTTGGGCTTCTTCCATGACCTAGCAATTATGAATTGGGCTGCAATAAACATTCTGATACAAATGTATTTGTTGTAATGTGGTTTTTGGTCTTCTGGATATATACCTAATAAAGGAATTGTAGGATCAAATGGCAGGTCCATTTTTAGTTCTCTAAGTGTTCTCCATATGTCTTTCCAGCTTTTTTTTTTTTAATTTTTAAAATTAAATCATAGCTGTGTACATTAATGCAACCATGGGGTACAATGTGCTGGTTTTATATGCCATTTGGAATATTTTCATTAAACCGTTTAACATAGCCTTCACCGCATTTTCTTAGTTACTGTGTTCAGACATTTATAGCCTATACCTAGTAAATTTAACATGTATCCTTGTAAGATGCACTGTAGGTGTGGTCCCACTAATTACCCTCCCTCCACCATCCTCTCCACCCCCCACAAGACACCTTTTCGACCTTCACAAAGCTCCCTCTTTTGTTAATTCCATGCAGTATTTTAAAAAATACGGTGGCTTGTATTCTGAGGCTCCTGGCTCTCACACGAACGTCTCCATTTTGACCTGGATCTTCTATTTCCTTCTCCTCCACGGTTCCCGCTCTGCTCAAGTTTGATTGTTCTTTCAACATTTTCTCCTCAATGGGGGCCCCCGTCCTGATCAGCTTTAAGGGTTCATAGGGCCTAGACCACGCCCTCCTCTTTAAATCTTGTAATCTGAGGCCCTTTGCACCTGCACACTGCGGGCGAGGCCAAAACCGCTGTTTCAGCTGCTGTTCTCAAATTGAACTTCTGTGCTTCCCAGGGAACACCTGTTGCCTCTTCTGAGTTACTCCCTGATTTAGTTCAGAGGTTCTCAATCTGTGGGTCATGACCCACAGGAACTGTACTAAAGGGCTGCGGCATTAGGAAGGTTGAGAACCACTGTCTTAGTCCATCTAGTGTTGCCCCAACAGAACACTTGAGCCTGGGTAATTTATACAGAAAAGAGATTTTATTTGGCTCACAGTTCTTAAGGCAGCTGCATCTGTAAGGGCCTCACACAGCTTCAACTCTTGATGGAAAGAGGAAGGTGTGTGCAAAGAGATGGCACAGCCAGGGCAGAGTGAGAGCGAAAAACCGAGGCAGCTAGACTCTTTCTCACAACCTGCTCTCATGGTAACAAATCCATTCTCTCAAGAGTGAGAACCTGAGCTGGGTGCAGTGGCCCATACCCTACAATCCCAGCACTTTGGGAGGCTGAGGCAGGTGAATTGCTGGAGCTCAAGAGTTCAACATCAACCTGAGCACGAATGAGATCCCATCTCTACTAAAATAGAAAAAAACGAGCAGGGTGTGGTGGCAGGTGCATGTAGTCTCAGCTACTCAGGAGGCTGAGGCAGGTGTTTCACCTGAGTCCAAGAGTTTGCGGTTGCTGTGAGCTATGATGCCGTAGCACTCTACCCAGGGCTCCAGAGTGAGACTATCTCAAATAAAGTAAATTCATTAAAAAAAAAAAAAAAGAGTGAGAGCAGTGCCTGTGGCTCAAAGGAGTGGGATGCGGACCCCATATGCCGGAGGTGGTGGGTTCAAACCCAGCCCCAGCCAAAAACTGCAAAAAGGAAAAAAGAGTGAGAACTCACCCCTTCTATTATGAAGGACCTACCCCATGACCCATACACCTCCCTCTAGGCCTTAAGTATCAACACTGCCATATCGTCGATCAAATTTCAACATGACTTTTGGTGGGGAGAAACCACATCAAAACAGTAGCGCACCTGTTTGCAGGTGTGGCAAAAACCTCGAATCTTCTCTTTGCTTCCTCTGCATGGATACAAATACCACTTGGGTTTTATAACTCCTGGTTACAAAGCTGGCACCCGACCTGCCAAGATTTTGCGGTTTTAGGGGATGTACTGGCCATCAGTTTTACTGTGAGCGTTCTCCCTAGGTTCTTGGTTTTGCCATCTTGCTGGTCTGCCTGTTTTTATTAGTGCTGTATTCTAAATGATGCTCCTGACACTGCTGCCATCTTCCCAAAAACACCCCAGGGAGGACTGTTAATACTGACGCTTTAGCATCCCTAAGGAATGCTTTATAACCGTGAAAGTAGAGGAGAAAATACGTGTGAAGAGCAGTGTGTGCGAAGTGTCTCACGCTGGCCGTGGCACTGCGGCTGACCCTGAGGACGCCCCTGGTTCAGTGTCCCCCAGCTCACCCCCAGAAGGCAATTCTAACCTCAAGCACCTGCACCTCTCTTCTCTCGTGGTCTTGCCAGCCTGCCTCGAGCTTCCTGAGGTGGCTATCAGATAAGCCACCGGAACCCAAGAGCACAGGACAGACACCAAGCCGAGTTCCAGTAGCCTTGCCTGTTTCCAGGATCCCTCGTGTAAGTGTCACTTGCTTACGGTTTTCAAAAATGAAACAGTGTTAGCTTAGTATGTGTAATGCCTTTGGTGAGAAACCTGTTTAGTCCACTACACAAACGAAATGCTTACCTCTCCTGCCCGCACCCTCTTTATTCCCTCAAAAGGCCCTGGCTGATGAGCGGCTCTCCCCAGACACCGTCTTCCCTAAATGCTGGGTTTGTTTTCCAGAATTCAGCAGCTGTACCTTCTAATTGTAGGTTCTGTTCTTTTTCTAAGCATGGAAGCGGGAGTCATTTATCTGGAGGTGCCGGCGTATCCTTTGTGTTTAACAAAATGCAGGTTGAATTATTGTCTCCCTGGCTCCGTGTGACTGTGAATCTTGTTAGGAGTGAGGCCAGGCCAGGGGAGAGCAGGTCAGGTCCAAATGTCCCCTTTGGTCTCTGATCCCCAGGCCACCCCTCTCGTGGCTCCATCACCGTCTGCCTTGCATTCTAGTTGGGAGTCTATCTTTCTGTCTTTCTGTCTGTCTGTCTGTCTGCCTGCTTCCTCCTTGACCATCCATCCTGTCCTTAGCGGTTTCTCAATAAGAACTAGCTGGGAAGTCCATGCCTGAAGACAGCTGGCCCAGACACCTGTGCAGGGGCGCTGAACTTTGCCCTGGGGACTGCCTCCTGCTGGTCCCTGAGTTCACCTGTGACCAGGGCTAAGTCAGGCCCTGTCTCCTATCCGGGGCCAAGGCACCAATGCCAGAACAGACACAAAGCAGAGAGTCATTTGAGCCCAAGATATCATTACTAAAAGCAGCACACAGGACGAGATGGGGACAGAGGCGGACAGGTTCCATGCTGAATCCTCACGGCTACCTGCGTGCCTCAGGGCCCTTTGCATGATGTCAAAAGAGGATATTTGCGTTATCTTAGGGTTTTTTAAAAGCTAACTTTAAACACTCCTGACAGCACGATGTCTCTGGCAGGAAAGCGAACAGGAAGGTGACTATCTCCCCGTTGCCATAGTTACAGACCAGACGCCACTGGGCAGTGTTCTCAACTCCAGGGTATCCTGGGCTCTGCCTGCTGGATGAAGTTTCTGGGCTCTGGGAGCCTCAGTAACCAAGTGGCAGTGGCTTACCTCAGTTTCTGCTCCAACTTGCCTCTCATTTTGGGGGCTTGAGTTTTGTTTTTCCGGGAGTCCAAAGTCCTCTTCCTGCACCCAGGAATCTGGGGAAGCTGAATATGTTCCTCCCCGGTAAACATTCTCCAAGCCATGACATTTGCTAACGATACCTGCTGACCGTGGCACCTTCTCTGCCCTGGGGAATGGCTCAGCAAAGCTGGGCGGGGGAGGTCCCCAGGAGGCTGGCTCCCGCTCAGCCCCGCTGGGCACGAGTAAGGAGGGGCTGACAGTAAGTTTTAGCATCACCCACTTCCGGTTTGGAAAACGTCTTGAGCGCTTAAGCTACCAAACACACTTAGGCTTTTCCAGTCCCCCTTTCACCCCGCTGGCCCTGCAGGTTTGGGTGCGTCCCTCCAAGGCGACTCGGGCATCTCCTACCGAGGCATCTTCCCACGAGAGAGCAGCTGCAAGTCAGAGGCCCAGCGTGGGTGCTGGACGTGGGGCGGGCATTGCTGATCTGCGCCTTGGGTGTCCTCTGAGGGGCATTCTGCCTGGCGGATGGGCCCTCCTCATCCCGTCTCCTTGGATGCGTCATCACGAGGCTTTTGTGTTCATTCCTGCTGGAGATATTCACACCACCAGGCGTTGTGTGGGCTCCCGGCACGCTATGAAAATACCACTTTCTCAGGACCACCTGGAGGAGAAGGGCAGTACCTGCCCAGGCTTTCCCATCTCCACTGTGGCCGCCCACGTAGTTTACAACTATGCCAAAAGGGTCCGAGAAAACCTCAGAAAAACTGCCGTACTGCACTTGGGAGAATTTTACAGTGTTCGTCCTTGGGCAGGCAATAGTAACCACCGAGGGATGGGCACGGTGGCTCACACCAGCAATCTCAGCACTCGGGGAGGCCACAGCAGTGGGATTGCCTGGAGTTCAAGACCAGCCTGAGCCAGAGCAAGAACCCATCTCCAAAAATAGCTGGGCATTGTGGCAGGAACCTGTAGTTCCAGCTACTTGGAGCCCAACAGTTTGAGGTTGCTGTGAGCTATGACACCATGACACTCAACCCAAGGTGACAGAGTGAGACTCTGTCTCAAAAACAAAAACAAAAACAAAACAAAAAAACCCCCAATAACTATTGAGCTTGGTGACCCTGCTTTGCTTTCTAGCTCTAAGGGTGCAGTCCTGAGGCTCCTCCAGGCCGAGGCCCTTTTTCACTGTGACATTGCCACACGTGTGTCCTCTACCCATATGTCACATTTCTAGACCCATCTGATCACAAACCTCCCTGGGCAGGGAAGTCTCAGAATGTGCATCCTTACCCAATGGTGTCCCTCCAGGGGCTTCTGATAAATGTTTCTGGAGTGCTCCTGTGGAAATATTTCTGTTCATTTTAACGTAATCCTTTCTTTTCAAAATCTGCAAACTGATCCTTAATACTAAACATTATATTTAGAATAGCTTTCATGTTTGCATTGAAAAAAGATATGGTTAGCTATCTCGGGGACTGCAGAGATAAGGACAGAGAAGTTTTGAAAAGGCACTCTAGGTTGATGGTGCTGGAGGGGGTCCTGGCCTCAGAGGCTCCCCCTTGACCCCACAAAGGCCTGAATGAAGCTTAGCAACCTCTGCCACTGTGCTCTGGGGACTCACCAGCGGGTGCATCAAAGGGGACCAAGTCTGGCCAATGTGGGCTAAGTTAGAGGGAGTCCTAGAGAATTAGCAAGCTCTCCCAAATTAGTGAGCAACTAAAAAGAAGCACTAGTTTGATGTAAGCATTCCAAATTGTATGTAATATCAGCACACTGTACCCCATAAATGCATTCATGCACACAGTTATGATTTAATAAAAAAAATTAAGAGGAAAAAAAGAGCTATTTATTTATGACATACCATAATTTCTTTATTTTTAATAGTCACCCCAGTTAATAAGTAACAACAAATAGCCCAAAAAAAGGGGCTCAGCTAAGCCTACTTGATTGAATTGGGAGGACTATTTATATTGAGCTCATGCATGTCTGGATGCAGATAAATGCACAGAAACTCTCCAGGGTTAATAGAAGTCAAAATCTGTTTACTATACAAAGTACAGGAGACATATCCCCTGCAAGCCTGTCCCTACTGTCTTTGACGGTGAAAAGTAAACTTCAGCCTGGCTCTGTATGGCATGAATGCTGAATTAGTTTGTTCAAATTCGATAGCATTTACTGAATTGTGACATATACATGTTCTAGAATTTTAAACTCGTTAGCCCAAAAGAAAAAGAAAAATCTCTACCATTTATGTTCAGGGAATATTGGGTCCATTTCTGCAGCCAATTGCCGCCACAGACAGCGTCCTCTCTCCCCACCATCGGCAGGCCTAGAGAAGGGATCCCTGCAGGCCACCAGAGGATGACGGGTCATGAGGACCCTTGATCCCTGAAGGAGTGAGCAGAAGCAGACAGTCCAGTGGTGATGTGTTTTAAAATTAAAAAACATTGAAATGAACCCGAGCTTGGCAAGACCTCACCAGAGAAGCCAGGCTGGCTTTAAGCCCAGTATGCACAGAGGGGCTAGACTTGGCTTGGACACAGCTCTTTCCTGTCCTCTGGGGTCAAAAAAGGGCCTTCCATAGGCCTGCTCACCTTAGATTGGGGTGAGGACGTCAAGGCCATTGAGGCAGCGGTCTGTCAGCTCAGGGGAGGGCGACCCTTCCATGAGACTGGAAGAGCTGCCTCCAGGGTACTTGAATCCTCCACCGGGTTCCTGCCCCCCTACTTCCCAGATGGCCACCCCCCTGCTCAGTCGGGTTCCCCTCTGTCTTTGCCAGACAGTCCCCTCTTTTGGCTCTAGTCACACTCAGTTTCTTTTGTATACTACCCAGAAAACCATATCTGTTCACAAACTCTTGTCTATGTTGTAAGGACTGACACTAGTGTCACCATACACTCACTGCCCCAGGAACCTGCCTTTAAAGAGGAACCTTTTTTTTTTTTTTTTTTTTTTTTTGATACAGAGTCTTACTCTGTCACTCAGGGTAGAGTGCCATGGCATCAGAGCTCACAACAATCTCAAACTCTTGGGCTCAAGCGATCATCTTGCCTCAGTCTCCTGAGCAACTTGGACTACAGGCACCCACCACAATGCGTTGGCTAGTTTTTTTTATTTAGTAGAGACGGGGACTCACTCTGGCTCAGGCTGGTCTGGAACCTTTGAGCTCAGGGGATCTACACACCTGGGCCTCTCAGCAAGCTGGGATTATAGGTGTGAGATCTCACCCCGGCCAGAGGAGCCATTCTCCTGCCCTGAGGAATGATGGCAGAATTTCAGAAATTGCAACAGGTATATAGGGGGTGGGGATGCCTGGAACCCCCAGTGGCATTGCTGATGCAGGGGCTCTCCCTGCACCCAGAGAGGGGGTGCTGCCAGGAAACATAGAGACGCTCCAGCTCCTCAGAAACCTAAGGGTGACAGAGAAGGAGACAGACCATGGGAAACTGTGGGAAAGGAGCTGGAAGGAACATTCCTCAGTAAGGCAGATAAGGGACTCCGTGGCCGGAGATGGCGCTGAGCTTTTTTCCCAGGTGAGGAAGTTTTAGGAATTATAGAATCAGGCCTGGAAGGAGCCTCAGGTGTCTGGGCTCTAGTCCCTCACTGGCAAGTGGAAAGGATGAGGCCAGTGAAGCCAATGCCCTGGCCGGGAGCCCACACAGGGCCCCAGCAGAGTCAGCTGGGGGAGACACACAAGCTCCCAGGGAGAGTCTTCACCCGGACAGTGCTCTACTCTGTCACGGGACTGTCTGTCTGTTGAACTGATTTCAGGTCACCCTGCAGTCACGGTATTTCAGAGGCCATTACAGGGCCAGATGCCTGACCTGGAGGCCAGGCCATCCCCTAAGGTGGCTGGTCTGGGAGTGGCGCAGGGCAGTTGGGCCACAGGACTCCATTTCCCCAACTGCTTTCATAGCCCTCCCTGTATCTGTGCAGGGCAGTCTGCTGTCCCTCTGCAAACAGGAACCTGATCTGAAGAGGAGGAAGCAAGCTGGGACCTGCGGCAGGCGCCTGGCAAGCAGAAAGAGCTCTCCTGGGCTGTCCCATTATTTTCTTCTTCCTCCCGGGATGGGGGGGTGGGGTGGAGAATAGGGAGACAGAAGAGATTGTCTGGTGGAGACAGAATGCAGGATTGCAGGCCAGTCTTGCCCTTTCTCAGACACGATGAGAGATAATCTCAGGTTTCCTTCTGTGTGTGTTACCTTCAGTCCAAAGGTGCCTGGAATCTTCCTTCCTAGGAATGGGTAGGGGTGGGGTGGAGGTGGGGTCCCATAGCCAAGCCTCCTCCTCTCTGCCCCCCCATCTCTGTTGCTGCAAATAGGGTGGCTTCTGAGTTTCTCTTCAGCCCTCCCGGGGCCTGGGCTAACATGCTCACCAGGCCATCCAACAGAAATATCTTTTTACCTTCGTTGGGATGCAAAGAGACAAGTTTGCCACTAATCTTCTGGTGGAGACACACATATCAAAAACTGCAAGTTTGCACACGGGCTTCATGCCGGGGATTTGCAGGCTGCCTGCTCCTCCCTCGCTGCAGAGGCTCAGCCTGACTTTCAAAAAAGGGCACGCAGCCCTTGGCAGATCTCGCAGGAAAACTCATTGTATGTTGGTGCCAGGGGCCTCAGGCCCCTCTGGAAATTTCCCTGAGGGCTTCTCAACACAAGAAGGAGTTCTGAGTGGAAAATGGAAAGCATGGAGAATGTCAAAGGAAGGCATTCCTAGGGGCGCCTGCCTGAATATTAGATGCAAATAAGTGCTAGTAAGTAAGGTTGGAAAAGCTAATGGAAAAACCAGCTTTCCCAGGAGGCTCTCTGGACACAAATGCACAGGGCGGCTGAGATGGCCTGGCTGGCCCCTCTCAGTGGGGCCACAGTAAAGCCCATGCATAGACTCATTCTGTGGAGGAAGAGCCTGCATAGACTCATTCTGGGGGAGTACACACCACCCAGGGCCTCCTCCCGGCTTTGAGGCTGGACTCTGGAATGGGCCACCTGTGGTATGTGTGGGTGAGTGAGACAGAGAGGGAGCATAAGTATATTTGCCTTCTAGAGATTCTTTTTATTTTTTTTCTGGATTAATAAGAGGGTACACACGATGAGGTTATAATGTTTGCTTTTGTTAGGTAAAGTCCCTGTTGTAGTTGTGTCCTGCACCCAGGAGCTATGCCATATATATATATATATATATATATATATACCCTTACATTGTGCCCATTAGGTGGGAGCACACCAATCCCCCTCCCTCCTCTGCTCTCCTCCCCTTCTTCCCCCCACCTTGAATTGAATTGAGTTTTTCTCATGGGTGGGCATGTATTAGTTCACCTACTGGCTTCATAGTAGTATTGAGTACATTGGATACCTGCTTTTCCATTCTTGCGATACTTTACTAAGAAGAATGTGTTTCAACTCCATCTACATAGGTTAATACAAAAGAAGTAAAGTCTCTGTCTTTTTTTTTTTAAGTCTCTGTCTTTTTAATGGCTGAATAGTATTCCACGGTGTACATGCACTAGTTTATTAATCCATTCATGGGTTCGAAGAGGTTCTCTTGACCCCTAGGCCTCTCTAGTCAAAGTTGTGTGCCCTGCCTCAGGCCCAACTGCAGACGGGGAAGACTTTGGCAGCCAGGCCCTTGAGTGGTGAGAGGGGCTGTAAGTGGCAGGGTCACTGCACAGACCTGGGCTGGGACAGTCTGAGTGCAGAGTCCTAGACAGGGAATCCCAGAGCCTAAGTTGTTCCAGCCTGGGATCAGCATACCTGGGTCATCCTCCAGGTATGTGGACTTGGGCAGCTTGGTGGTGTTCTTGCACCTCACTTTCCTTGTCTGTAAAATGGGAATAATAACGCCTACTTTGTTGTTGCAAGAATTAAACAGAGATTTCGATAGTGCTGGTGTGTTTCAGTTTATCTTCTCACCTGTCCTGGTCTATAAGGGTGGCTGTAAACTTTATGGCCACTGTGTATTTGGATGTTCTGAGCTTGCCTGAGGCATTAAGGAGGCCTCATGGCCCTAGTGCTGGGGGCTTCCGGCAGTCCTCAGGAGTGGCTCTGCTTCTGGCCAGGGCTGCCCCCACGTCTGGTCAGTCAAGGGCCACAGGTCCATCCCACCCCCCAGTTCTGTCACACACTCTGGGCTAGCTAGTTGGATTCAAGCTACCTAACCAGCAGGTACAATTAGAGAGAAGGTGAGAATCCTTTATTTTAGTTTACTAAAGGCGTCTCTGCAGGCTTTTGAAAATACTGGTGGGCCTCCAAGATGGAGAGGTGACTGGTTTACACAGTTTCATACCGTGCCTGCAAGGGAGAAAACAGGCTGCGCTCTCCCTCCCCTGCGGGTTGGGGTTACATCTTCCCAGAAGAACGGGAACCAGAACCCAGAGTCCGTGTTCCTATCCCTGCTCTGTTCAGGCGTCGCCTGGCTATGGACTGGTCACATCACCACTCTGTTATTCTGGGTGTGTATGGGAAGGGGACACTTGGCCCAGGCCTCATGCAGGTGTCCTGAGAGGGACAAAGCCCTTAAGGGAGAGCCTGGGTCACGGAGCATTTTCAACAGGTTCCAGAGTTCCAGCAATTCAGGGATTGGGGCAGACACGTGGGACTGAGGCCGCCCTGAGGCCTTATCCAAATTCCATTCGAGGCTGTAGCCCTGGGACTTCCCAGAATCTTCTTCGGGATCAATTCTCTGTCTTTTGTGGACCCCGTTTCCCCCGCAGAGTAGTATCCTGGGCACTTGCCCCTGCTCAGCTGCGGTAAAGGGGGGCCCAGGTAATGCCGGGTGAAACCTACCTAGGCAGTGGCAGCAGCAGCACTCTGGCCACTGTCTGGAGCCAAGCGTCAGGAAGGAGTCCAGCTCTCAGGGACCCCAGAGACGTAGCTCTCACAACTATCGTCCCCACCCCCGCAGCCGCCGGACCGCACCCAGCATCGACTCTTTCAGAGCGCGAGGCCAGCGGGGCCGGGGAGTCGCAGAGCGCGCGTGGGCGCGGCGCCAGTGGCCTCCGGAAGGGCCAAGCGTATCGCAGGAGTGATCCCCTCCCAGCCCGGCCACTGCTGTCGCCGCCACCACCGCGGGGCGGGGCACGGGCCGGGGGCGGGGCGCTGGGCGGGCGCGGCGCTATTTCCAGCCTTGCCGGAGGCTTCGCTAGCACTTCGCTGGGAGCCTTCCCGGCGCGCAAGCCGGATCCGGTAACGCTGCGGAGAAGGGAGAGGACAAGGCGGCGGCCACGGCGGCGGCAGGAGGTGGGGGACCGACCGGGCCCAGAATCGAGGAGGAACGCGCCACCGCACCCTCTCTCGTGCGCCGCAGCCACGGGCCCCAAGCAGGTCGCTTGCTGACCGCGCCGGGTTCCGCTCGGAGCGGGAGGCGGCACCGGGCCCGAGCTGGGGCGGAGGTTCTCCCTGCCGCCTGGGCTCCCGGAGCCGAGGACTCGCCGTGGAGGACCGCGCCCCAACTGGAGTCGCCCGCGGCCTCGAGAGCGCCGGCTGTGCCAGGTAAGTGGCTGCGTCCTGCCCCACCCCTGTTCCCGCCCTGCGCCGCTTCCTGGCCTGCAGGGACGCCCCGAGGGGTCCCGGGCAGGCCCTGGTCTGTACTGCGCGCGGATCCCGAGACCCGACGCGGATAGGAGTCCGAAGCCGCGGGCGGAGGTGGGGCGCTCGGGGTTCAGGTCTGGCGGCACTTTGGGGACCGGCCCTAGTAACTGGAAGTTTAATTAGACTTTCGCTCTTTGGATCTAACTCGCCGCAGCGCGTCTGTGAACTGCCGCCTCTCGGGCTCGCTCGGTCCCTGCGGAGCCCTCACACCCTCTCCTGGCCCTGGGAGCTGGGCGAGGGGAGACAGCGTCGGAGCGCCCCGGGCGCCGGGGCTTTCCCGCGCGCTCGGAGCCAGGACTCGGAGCGGGTGGTGGCTGGCAGGGACTAGGTGGGGGGAAAGTTAGCGGTGGCCTTGGCTTCCTACCGAGCAGCGGAAGGTGCCCCCGCGCTCCATCGCGCGCATCCCCACCCCGCGACTCTCTGGGGCACCGGCCTGTTTTGTGCCGGAGGCGAGTGTGTGTGCGTCAGCGATCGTGTGAAGGTGTGTGCGTGCGTGTGTGTATCCGGGAGTCCAAGCCTGGGGCGGCTCTAGTGGGCGGTGAAAGGATCCACTTTGCCGCGGGACTGAACCGAGCCCCTCAGCTGCTAGCAGCTGCTTCTGTACGCCGGCTCTGGCACCCCCGGAGGACGGCTGGACCACGCGAGGGTGCGTTCGCGGGATTGGGAGAGCCAGTGCTGGCGCTCGGGTCAGAGGTGACCCCTCTTCTTTATCCAGCGCGGGACTCCCACGGCCCTAACTTTCCCCGTACATCTTGCCAGCAGCTCAGGCGACCCCGACCCAGAGTTGGGGCGGCCACCGCGCCCTCGGACTATGGGAGCTCACCGCTGGGCTTTCTCTTCTGAAAAGTCGAGGCCGGTCCTGGGGCTCTCTGTCCCGCAGCGGTCTCCAGTATCTAGTGGACCCTGCTCTCCCCAGAGGGGGGCCCAGCTGGTCCCTGAGCAGAGATTAGCTCTGTTGGGGGAGCACGGTCCCCGGGCCCTCTGCGTCCTCTGGAGGATCTGGCTGGCGGCAGAGCACGTGGGAGAGGCGGCTGAGTGCAGTGGCGACAGCGGCTCTGGAGTGGAGGGCAGGGGCTGGGGACAGAGGAGTAAGAGGCAGATTAGCGCCTTCCTCCTCCCCGATGTTCTCACAACCAAGTCCACTTTGGGGGAGGTAACTTCTCAATTTTGAGTTCACCTTGACCCTTGCTTGCCTGCGGGTGGGGAAGGAAGACAGGAGTCTCTGCAGCTGGAGTGGCAGAGCCTTCTTTAAAATTCCCCCCTGTCAAGGGCTCTCTTGCCCACCTGCTGTCCCTGTCCGAAAGACAAGGCAGACAGGCCCAGTAGGAGATCCTCTTCATGAAGGCATCCCCAAGGCAGCACAGAGTCTGGGGACCTCTTGGGGGTAGTGGAAGTGCATTCAGCACTCCTTGTGAGTGACCCCACAAAAGAGATAGACCCCAAAAAGACTGAGCCTCAATGGGGCAATAAATAACCCAGTAGCATTTGGACACAGAAAGCCTCAAAGTCTGACCCCACTCCCCTTGCCAGTCGCCCTGGGGCCCACAAATGGCGTAAGTTATTTATTTATTCATCTGGAATCAGATTCCACAAGAGTGAATTACGTTCCCCAGGTATTGATTTTTTTAAAAGACCCCAAATTAAAAAGTCAAGGCTTTCTTCAAGCAAGGTCAAAGGATTAATTATTTATAGAGAGACATCAATCCTCGTGGGGGCTCATTGCTAAATTGCCTGAGTGGGCAAAACGAATATCTTCTGATTTTCCTTGGCACTGGCTGGGAGACTGGAGCAGGCTGGTGTGACGTCCCGGGCTTGGCGAGGCGTTCCCGGACTGTGACCCGCACAGAGTGCTTTGTAGCTCAGCCTGCTGTTGGAGCCTGCTTTTTCATCTTGTAGCCAGAATATCACTTGGGAAATTTCATGCACATTTGCTGTGTTTCCATAATGAACATTTACTGATTACAGAGTATCAAGGGAATTTCATTTTTTAAACATTTATTCAAATCTCTGTTTATGTAAGCTAATAAGTCTGGGAAAGTTCAGCAACTACTTTTTTTGCTGTATGGTTGTTGGGAAAGTGTGCCTGGCGGGCTCATCTCAGAATTTGCCTTCAATTCACTTAAAAGAAAGAGAGTCAGATTCCCCTAAATTGGAGATGTCGTGCCGCAGACTGCTCCCCTGCTCTTAGCTCTGAGTTGATGCCTGCGGTGGCTAATCGGCTTTTTGTGGTTTTGCTGATGGAGGAGAGGATGGGCGCTCTGAGCTCTGATCATTGGTTGTTGATGCATGTGGTCGGAGGGCCCAGGCGGGGTGCTGCAGTACTGTGGGAGGTGGGTGGAGAGGCGTGGCCTGAGCTGGGGTCATTGGCTGACTGCTGACTTCCTCATCTCTTGCTGGGAGAATCTTGCCTTGGAGAAATGAGGGGCTAGGGGTGACTTGTGGGGAGGAAACTGGACAGAAGATTATGACAGCTCTTCAATGAACAATAGTGGCACTTAGAGTCAGTCTGAATCTGGTAAAGCAAGTGGCCAGCCTTCCACCTGATCAGAAGGTAGTGAGTTATAAACATGAGACTTATATAATGCTGGCTCCAGATCAGGGTGGCCTTGCCATGGGACAGAAAAAAAAATTAATTAAAAATCAAGGATGATATCTGGATATATATATGGTGTCAGTGTCCTGGAGCCTCAGGAACTTTGCTGGAGGTGGGACAGCCAGCATGGTGACAGTGTAGCGACAGCAGGCTCCTTGGTGCTTGCTGTCTTTGGAGTCACCAGCCAGGACTAATTTGACTCCAGAGCAGCTGTGTTCCCTCCCGCCCTGGAAAAGGCAGAGGAAACCCCTGGGCTCAGACACCCCTGAGACGGAGCTGTACTGGCTCAGGTGGTAGAGGACGTGCGAAGTGCCATCTCATTTCTCATCAGCTGAAGGACATGTGACCCTGTGGTCAGTAAATCACTGCTGGCAGAAGACGAGATTTACAAATTGGTTGTGGAAGAAAGTTGTGACTTTTATCCTGTACAGAACTGTCATTTGTGATCTGCTGGCCTTGTTGCTGGGCGACTACAGATTCAGAAATGCAGCCTGGGCCACTGAAAGCCTGGAGAAGCCTCCATCCAGGCGGGCTGACACCAGGAAGCAGCCCTGGTCCCGTGTCCAAAGACATCTTTCGGGAGGTCAGAGAGCATCTGCATGCAGGCCTGGGGCTGGGACAGCAGACACAGCTGTCTTCTCAGGCTGGTGGCTGGGGTCTCCTGTTCCCATTTCCCACCTGGGAGACTATGAATTTCTGGGAAATCAGTGCTTCTGGGAGCTGACGACAGAGGGCAAGGTGCCCTCTCCCTGCCAAACCATCTTCAGAGCTGGCCCTGGTGGTGACATTTATTTGAACTAAATAGGAATTGCTTACTTTGAAACCTGGAGCCAAATGACTCTGACCCACACTCACAGTGCCAGGCCCACTGTCTCTCTCCTTCCTTCCACCCTCTGTAAATGTTTACTGAGGACGTAGTAGGTGTCTGTTGCCATGCCGGCCCCTGGGGACACAAAGTAGGCCAAATTAAGGGTGGCTCTGGCCCATGTGAAGTTTGTAGTTGGCGGGACAGACACCTCCCATCATTCATTCCTCCCTTGCTCATTCATTCTCTGCCAGACAAAGACATTAATTAAAATAATAGCAAATGTGTGATTGCAGGCGGTGATAAAGATGCAAAAGGAACTGGGGTTATTGTGAGACTTCTAACCTAGGCTGAGAGGCTGAGAGAACTTTCTGAGGAGGCCGCCCTTCAGCTAAGGTGTGAAAGAGGAGCTGCCGGTGGGGGTGGGGTGGGGTGGGATGAAAGGATGGAGAGCACCCAGGCAGACAAGAGTGTACACAGAGGTCCCCTGCAGAGGGAGTATGTTAGAGGGACGTGGAGCCTGTCCAGGAGCTGCAGGAAGGGCTGCGCAGCCAATATGGTGAAGGATGGGGTGAGATATGGCTCAGGACCTGGCTGTGCAGGGCCTTCGAGGCCAGGGAGGGATTTGGGACTTTACCTATAATAGCTGCTGCAGAGGAGGGAGGCCAGCCAGGAGGGAGCTGTGGTGAGCCTGGAGAAAGATGATGGTGGTGCCTGAAGAGGAGTGAGTGGGCTTGAGTCCCACAGGGCCTGGAGCTAGGTTAGGTGTGTGGGGGGCAGTGTGAGGCTGGTCTGGTCCGAGACTTGTGGGACTGTTAGGAGCTGTTCATTTGCTGAGGAAGGGCTGCCACTGGATCCTAAGCACCTCACTCATTCATTCTCTGCCAGACAATTCGTTCTCTGTCCACTGGTTGTTACATCCTCCCAGGACCAAAGGTTCAGTGCATGGCTCTGTCCCTGCACTGCTGCCCCATGCCCACCTCTGTCCAGCTGTTCTCCAAGCCTTTGGGTCTTCTGCTGCCCCTCTCTCCTGTGTGTCCACCATTCAGCCCAGTGCCCAGGGCTCTCCATGGTGAGAACTGAGCCGCTCAAGGCCCAGACCTGGGTCCTGCCACACCTTTAGCCTCTGGTCCCAGTTGGGCCAGACTCACACAGAGCTGGCCCTTCTCAGGAGGATGGAGCAAGACTGCTGCCAGCTATTGGCCACATTCAGGGCTCGGCCCTCCTATGTGCTGACTATACACTGCAGGTGAGATGCCCACCTTCCTCTGGAACTGATTGGCTGCTGGCCAGGAATGGCCTGGGCTTGTGTTTCGTCCACTTAATGTCCTGGTCCCCAGTAGGCCACCCATTGGATGTAACCTGGCAGCCAGCTGGTGCCTGCCCCAGAAAGAACCCCTCTCTTGCATCTTTTCCTTGCACTCAGCTCGCCCTCCTTTTCCTCCTCTCTGCCCAGGGCTTGGAGCTCCCTACACCCCTCTGATGTTGCTGAGTTTCCTGTGGATGCCTGAAGCTCAGCTCAGCCCGGCTCCCTGCAGACACCAGCGGACTGGGTCCACCAGGCTCTGTCCTCTAGAGCTGCGGGTGGGGGGAGCAGGTCTGTGAGTCACCCCAGTTTCCCTGTTGTGCTCACGTTGCTAGCAGCGGGCCCTGAGCCAAGTGGCTGCCGAGCTGCAGGCAACAGCCCAGGTCGTTGTCACCTTGTCCTCATTGCATGGGCCTGAGCCAGCTCCTGCCTGGCTGGGCCAGACCTAGGGATGGAGGGATGAGAGCCAAGCAGAGGGTGCGGGAGCCACAGATCCTCTTCCTGGGCCCCTGGCCCCTCCGGCACTGATAATCAGCGTCCCGCGCTCTTTGGTCCAGACTGGCCTTCCTGGCTGGGTCGCTCTTCTCTTCTACCCACTACCTTCCCCACCATGGGCCCTGGAGTGCCCAGATGCTCATCAGTGGGAAGGTGACTCAGGCGAGCCCTCCTGCCAGCCGTCCCTAGCCCGGGCACAGATTGACTCACGCTTGGCAGACAAGTTGTCCCCACCTTCGGGGCTGCCTCTTTTGGGGGCTGACTCATCTCTCTGGACAAGACTCATCTGCCCAGACTTGTGAGCACTGGGACCCTCCCCCAGCCTTAGGGTGCGGGGGCTCTGCTTCCTATGCCATGGGAGGCAGCGCCTGAGGGGAGCATCCAGGCACCTGCACATGCCGCCCTTCCTTCCCTGTGGTGCCCACAGTGGGTTACAGGACCTCACAGTGCTGTGCTGTCTCCCGCTGTGCTGGCCATGGGAGCTTAACATGAGGAAGGCACTAGTGACTGCTTGCTGGGCAAGCTAAACTGTGCAGTCTGTCTACACTGGTGGAGCCAGTGAGTGGTCCTGGCGGTCTGTCTACACTGGTGGAGCCTTGAGTGAGTGATCCAGGCCGTCTGTCTACACTGGTGGAGCCAGTGAGTGGTCCAGGCAGTCTGTCTACACTGATGGAGCCAGTGAGTGATCCAGGCAGTCTGTCTACACTGATGGAGCCAGTGAGTGATCCAGGAGGTCTGTCTACACTGGTGGAGCCAGAGAGTGGTCCAGGCGGTCTGTCTACACTGGTGGAGCCTTGAGTGAGTGATCCAGGCAGTCTGTCTACACTGGTGGAGCCAGTGAGTGATCCAGGCAGTCTGTCTACACTGGTGGAGCCAGTGAGTGAGTGATCCAGGCAGTCTGTCTACACTGGTGGAGCCTTGAGTGAGTGATCCAGGCAGTCTGTCTACACTGGTGGAGCCTTGAGTGAGTGATCCAGGAGGTCTGTCTACACTGATGGAGCCAGAGAGTGATCCAGGTGGTCTGTCTACACTGGTGGAGCCTTGAGTGAGTGATCCAGGCAGTCTGTCTACACTGGTGGAGCCAGTGAGTGGTCCAGGAGGTCTGTCTACACTGGTGGAGCCTTGAGTGAGTGATCCAGGAGGTCTGTCTATACTGGTGGAGCCAGAGAGTGGTCCAGGCGGTCTGTCTACACTGGTGGAGCCAGTGAGTGGTCCAGGCGGTCTGTCTACACTGGTGGAGCCAGTGAGTGGTCCAGGCAGTCTGTGTACACTGGTGGAGATGGTGAGTGGTGCAGGTGTCTACATAGGCCGAGCCATGTGTGGTGTAGACCATCTGTCCAATCCCGGTCGAGTCGCTGGTTCATGATTCAGGCCGCCCGTTACCATTGGTTGAGCTTAGCACCTTTCTCCGAAGTCTGTCTACACTGGTCAAGCCAGTGCATATTATGTAAGCCATTCTGTCTAAACTGGTTGAGCCAGTGCTCAGATAAGCACTCTCTACACTGGCGAGGCTTGGCATGTGATTCAGGCAGTCTACCTCTAGGAGGTGGGTCAGTGGGGGATGCAGCCAGCCTGGCTTGCTGAGGCCAATGCCCTGGGTTCCTTCCGGCACTTTCACCTGTTTGTGTGTGAGTTTCTCTTCCAGGGTCACTCTTTCCTACCCCTTCCTTCCTGCATATCTCAGTCCAATTTGAATCCCACTTCAAAGAGTTTTCTCAATCTGCATCAATCCCCTTGGCGGAGGCTGGCTCACGGGCTGGGAGTGATGTGATACTGTGATCTCACCTGGCCGTCCCCTCCGCAGTTGCTGCGCTTAGGACTGAGCAGGGGCCACCTGTTGTCAATGGCCACCACCACCTGCCCCTCATCCCTCCCTGCAGCTGCTCATGTGCCTTTTTCTCACAAGTCATTTAGCGGGGGCTGCTGCCTCGGCGGGTACAGAGAATTGCATTTCTCCTGGTTGGGTCCATCTTCTATTTCCTGCTCAGATTTGGGGCCTCGTGAGGTTTGGCCTCATCTGCAAATTTAATTTCATGACCATTCATCCCTGTGAAAGCACAATCTATGCCTATTATTTAACTCTTCTCGCTTCCTTCTGCCATGGATTATTGTGTCAATGCACAGCCATGGCAACCACCTGCACCCCTCCTCTCGCTCCGCAGCCATCTCTGGGCTGTGACTGAGGCCTGAGCCTGCAGTCTGGCTGCCTGGGTTCAAATCCCAACTTTACCATTTGGCTACTGTGTGGACTAGAGACTCAGTTTCCCCATCTGTAAAATGGGGATAAAAACAGAACCCACCTCTTAGAACCATTTTGCCTCACCGGTGGCCAGCCCACAATCTACACCAGCTGCTACTATGGTTATTAGTATCCCCTGTGTTTGGTCTCTCTGCCAAGGTATAGTCCCTTCCCTGCTTGGGTGCCAGGAAGCATGTTGGTCAAGGGCCTTTCTTGGTAGTGTGACAGAGGCTTAGGTGTCACGTGGCCCAAATGGCCAGTGCCCCTCAACACCTGCTTTTTTTTTTTGAGACAGTCTCACTCTGTCACCCTGGGTAGGGAGCCATGGTGTCACAGCTCACAGCAACCTCAAACTCTTGGGCCCAAGAGGTCCTCTTGCTTCCGCACTGCCTTCCCACCCCAAGTAGCTGGGACTACAGGCGCCCATCACAACGCCTGGCTAAGGTCTTGCTTTTTCTAAGCAGGTTTCTAAAGATGGCTTTTCCCTGTTCTGGGCTCACTACAATACATCTATAAACCTTTTACCCCAAGCATGGCATGCACACAGAAAAGCAAACAGATCACAGGTGTGCAATGCCACGAATATCCACCAACTGAACATGCCAGTGTCCCTAGCGCCAGAGCAGGGATCAGAGCATGACTGGCACCCCCAAAGCCCCCATTACGTCTCACAGCCACTTCCCTCCAGCACTGCTAACTGTTCTTACTCCTAAGGGCACCGGTTGGTTTTCCTTTTTAAACTTACTAGAAATGGAATCATGTGGCATTTATGCTCTGGTGTCTGAGTCAGGGCCCTGTTTGTGATATCCACTCACCTTGTCATTGGTTCATTCCCATCACGCTACAGCAGTGATTTTCAACCGGTGTGTCGTGGCACCCGTGAGAGGATCTCAGGGGTGCAGTGAAAATTTTTAAAGATCACTAATTAAATTATTTTCAAAAGAAGTTCAAAGCACCGTAAGCCTATTCTTTTTTTTTTACTCTTTTTTCTTTTGATCAACCTAATTTGAGTGTGCCATGGAAGTTTAACCATAGGTTCAAGTGTGCTGTGAGAGAGAATAGATCCATTCCGTGGATATACCTTAATTTATATGTTCTTTTGTTGATGGACGTGTGGGTTGTGTAGAGCTTGGAGCTATTGTGAACAGGGTTGCTGTGGACATTCTTACATGCATCTCTTGGGCACATGTACACATTTTTGATAAGTATGTGCCTAAAATTGTTGGGTCCCGTGTGTGGATCTTTTGTGGGTATGCTCAAGCAGTTTTCTGGAGTGGTTGCGGGGTTATCCCCTTCCTCACTGGTTATGAATGAGAGTTGCAGTTGCCCCACATCCTAATCAGCACTTTGCATTATTTTATTTATTTATTTTTGAGACAGACTCTCACTATGTCACCCTGGGTAGAGTGCTGTGGCATCACAGCTCACAGCAATCTCCAACTCTTGAGCTTAAGTGATTCTCTTGCCTCAGTCTCCTTAGTAGCTGGGACTACAGGCGCCCACCACAATACCTGGCTATTTTTTTTTTTTAAATCTCAGTTGTCGTTGTTTAGCAGGCATGGGCTGGGCTTGAACCTGCCAGCCTCGGGGTATATGGCCAGCACCCTACTCACTGAGCTATAGGTGCCGAGCCACTTTGCATTATTTTAATCATTCTATGAGTGTAAGTGGTATCACAATGTGCTTTTAATTTTATTTCTCATCTGACTAATAATATAGCTTATTCCTTTTCCAATGATATTTTGAATCTGAAAACACAGATTTGAAAATTCATTTCCCTCCCCAAATTATAGAATTCTTATATGTCTAGGGGTGCTGGTGATGTTTTTCTGCTGGATGGGTTTGAATCTTCCTTGCAGGAAGCCAAGGGATAAAGCAGACAGATGTTTCTCTGGGTGGGTTTGGGGAACCGGCTATCTGCCCCAGAAACACCTGGGTAGCTGGTCAGAGATGCTGACGCTGGGCCTCAGCCCATCGCCAGAATTATCTGAGACCCCCTCACTCCATTCATCTCCTGGAGCTTGTCTTTCTTTACCATCACAAATTCCACAACTGCTGGGGCTCTCCCGTCTATTGAGTCCACTGCTGTGTCCTGGTGCACAAGGTGGGGCTCCATTAACACCTACAAAACTGACTCGGTGCCTGTGGCTCAAGTGGCTAAGGCGCCAGCCACATACACCTAAGGTGGCAGGTTCGAATCCAGCCCGGGCCCGCCAAACAACAATGATGGCTGCAACCAAAAAATAGCCGGGCGTTGTGGTGAGCACCTGTGGTCCCAGCTACTTGGGAGGCTGAGGCAGGAGACTCGCTTGAGCCCAGGAGTTGGAGTTTGCTGTGAGCTGTGACGCCACAGCACTCTACCCAGGGGGACAGCTTGAAGCTCTGTCTCAAAAAAACAAACAAA
>CAUYQV010197572.1:0-15445 GCA_963574575.1 Galagoides demidoff | reverse complement strand
GGGACCGGTCCCCTACTCCTTTGAGCCACAGGCGCTGCCCCAAGACTGTCATTTTTAATCTGTTCAAAATGTGGAAATTAGCACTGGCATTTTCCCTTGCTCTTCAGTCTTTCCTTCTTACTTTCTTTAATATAATATGATTTTCTCTTTTAGATATGTATAATACAAACAATTTCTTCACATGCAGTCATTTGCCTTCTAAGTAATCACACCTATCATTATTACTAACGCTTTACCTGCATGTTTAATATAGTCAATGCTCACTGCAGTGTAATTCATGTCTCAATGATCGGAACGCCCCACGACTAATTTGTGGCTGGTGTATCAGACAGACACTAAACACATCTGATGATGTCTTCTAACTCTTTTCACATAGGAACCCCAACTCCCTCCAGTAGGTTCTGTGGGCTTCCCTGCTTTGTCTTTGCACTGCCAACCTGATTTTTGCTCATTTGTCCCCAACTGGGTTTTTCCTTCTCTGTTCAAGATGCTTGCAGGAGTTTTTGCTTTTTCTTTGGAATTTAATTTGTAAAACTTTTTTTAAATCCAGAAATGCTTTTTTACCTTTTTGTTTGTTTCTTACCTCTATTTGTCAGGGATTCTTTTACTAGAATACCTATTAAACGAGTGATTAATGTTTTGAATATTAATATCTACAAATGTCTTTGCCTTGTTCTTCTGCATTTTAAGAACATTTAAAGTTTGTCTTCTACTTCCTTTAATTGCTTGTTTATAGTATTCTGTCTTCACTGTCTTCATCCCTGTGTGGATTTCATTTTAGCTACTATTTTTTCATTTCTGTGTAGCCTTTTATTTTCGTGCCACCTTCCCCTCTCATAATAGCCTGCTCAGTTTAATGGAAGAAGGTACTTTCACGTACCTTGTTAAGAATCGGAATTTTTTTTTAATGTGTTTCAGTTTCTTGTAAGAAAACTATTTCAGAGAAGCATGGTATCGTCTCGTGTGCTACAGAATTTTTCCACAAATCTTCTATTGATTTTCTTATATTCCCATCTTTATGAGGTAGTTATACGCTAGTCCAGGACTGAAGCACTGCCAAGAAAGAATTTCTGTGGGAGTAGTCAGACATTGGATGCAGGGGCAGCAGAAGAGGGTACCCTCCTAACTCTGTCACATTCCCAGTTTCAGATCGAAAGTAGAAAAAAGTTGCAACAGGTTAGAAATGCAGAGGTCAAATGACCTAGACTAGACCAGAGCCACCTCTGGGGGTCTCTTAAGGAACCGAAGTTAGAAAAAGGCCTCTTGCTGTGCCCCTATAGAATATATTCCTGCCCCCACAGTATTTTAGAGCCAGAAGTAAAGCACAGCAAGAGCGGTCAAGCCATCTCTCCAGCAGTGGCCCTGGTGCCTTGACCTCCCCACTCAAGCCATCACAAGTGGCCACCCAGGCTGTGCACTGTACCATCCAGAGAGAGCCACCCCATCGCTGCAAGGCAAATGGCACCCCTAGACTTGTGTGCTGTGGCAGCCTTATTTAAGAATCTTATTTTTAAATCCCTATAGAATTTTTTTTGTTTCACTGCCTCTTTATTATAATATAGACTTTTCATCTTATGAGTACATTATCTTCTTGAATAACTCACGTCTTTAATAATCCTTTCCCCGCAGCCCCTTCTTTTCCCTGAATTGTCAGTTCTGTCCATTCATTGTCATGTTTTCACTGCTCATCCTCTCCATGAGACTCTGTCCCCATCCCTGTTTCTGAGGGCTAGTTTAGTTGACTATGAAGAGAGGTGGGTTTATGTGTTTCCCTGAGTGAGGGCAGTGAGTGTGAGCCCTCTGCCTGCAGGCAAGTGTGTTGACTGGAAGGCATCTCTTCCGGGTGGGAGAACAAGAGGCAGGGCGGCAGCACTAACCCTGACCCCCGCCAGCCCCAGTGCCTATATTAAGAAATTATCATCTGACAACAACCATGAATTTTGTCAGGCCTGGCCCTTTGCACACAGATTCTCAGTTTCTTAAGAAAATATTCCTTACCCTTTAGCCTTACCTGGAGAAGACATCCATGTTCAGGGGACTCTTGGACTCTGAGCTAAATAAGGTAGCCATCCCATAGATCATCTGCTCATTTCTCTACGTCAGCCACTCGTCCTGCTCCCGTCCTGCACTTGACCATACTTTGGACTTCTGGGAGGTAGAGATTCTTTCCTCCTCCCCGTAAAAACCTGATCCCCTCTCCCCACCCACTCTAGGGCAAGACTGAACCCCAGCCCTTTCTAGTCTGGCTTGTCCACAAGCTTGAATACAACATGCCTTCGATATTCCAGAAATTCATCACAACAGTTGTTCTTCTACTATGCCATGCTCATTCTCACTTTTTAATAAATTCACTTATTTTCATACTTTTTGCACTGAATTAACTTATCCATGTTTATACTTCCAAGGGTGGAAGAGATGGGTGCTTGCGCTTACTTTCCCATCTTGAACCAAAAGCTAGGTGGAAAATAAGGGTTGAGGAGCCGCTTAGAAGGTGAAGAATATTCTTTTTAGGCACTTTCCTTCAATGCTTTAAAAGATTACTATTTTTTTTTTTGGTCATTCTAAAATTTTATATTGTATATTTATATAGTTCATATAAGGACTATAAAAACTGCATATATTTATATGTTACATGTATATTCTATAAATTTTATCATTTGTTTTATATTTACACATATTTCATATATTTATACTGCCCCCACAGTATTCTAGAGCCATAAGTCAATTATATGTTATATTTTCTATAAATTCTGTCTAAAATTCTGTATTTTAAAGGGTGCTACTTCTTAGAACAGTGGTTTATGACTCTGTCCCATGAAGACGCAAGGTTCAGCAGACGTAGCCCAAGTATAAAGGAGGGGGAGGAGGGAATTAACACCCCGTATCCCTGCCCTACTTCAGTAGGAAAACTGCTACTTTTGTCTATTTTAGATACTTGGAGTTCTGTGCCAGATTTTGACTGAAAAATGATCACCACCACCAGCCTAAAAACTGTTTGAAACACATTATATTATAGGTTTATTATATTTGGTTTACTCAGGGCTTCTGTGATTTATAAATATGCTTTGTTGTTTATTTAATAATCATGAAAGAGTTGGCTACTTTTAACAATCAGAATTGATTGACTCCAGCTCTTGGAACATTTGTCCTCCTTGATTGCATCACGGGTTCCTCCCGCCACCTGGTGGCAACATATGTCTATTGCAGGGGCAATTTCTAAATTTAGCTGGTATCAGCCAAAGTTGAAAATAACAATCCGGCAAAGCTATGAAGATTTGTAATGGATTTTTACAACTATTACAAGTTACAGGCATTTCTACATCTATTATCTCTTTTGATCCACCCGCCATTCCTTTTAGGGGGTGTATTCATATTCACTCCCATTTCAGCAGAGGAAAAACAAGCTCAAAAGCTTAGTAACAAAACAAAAACAAGCTAAATAACTTATCTTAGATGAGGACCAGAAAATTATGGGCCTAGGACTATAGACCCCAAACTTGTAATGATCATTAGAGACAGGTACATAGGAGCTTTGTGACAACCTGAAGGGGTCCGAAATATTTCTGGAGAAATATTTAGGCCAGAGGTATTAAACTGGTAGCCGTCAGAACAGAGGTGGAAGTCTTATGTTGATCTAAACTTGGATCCATGGGAAACGACACAATGGGGTGCCGATACACAAACCAAGGTGTACACAAACCAAGATGGCTTTGTGGTAGCAGGTAAGAGAAAGAGAAGAGTTTGGGTCACCAGGAAGCTCAGCCTGGGCTGTCTGAAATTGCAATCTGCAGAGTGGAAATCTTTGTCTATTACATAAAAATACACAGCTGAAAGAAAGAGATATAACACCCTACTCTACACAGTCCAGATCAAATCTAAAATTCAGGACCCTGTTGTTATGAGAAACACAGAAGTGACAGAAAAAATAATAAAGTGTGACTATTCTCAGCCTCTTTCCCTCCTTACCCCTCACTTCCAGAAGAATTCTTTCTCACCACATTATCCAATTAGTCCCTAAGCAATTTTGTGCCTAGTGCAGCAATTAACAGGGAAGATAACACAAGATGAAGACAATACTAGGCTTTAACCAGAAAGGGAGAGAACTAAAGACAAGAGGAAAAGAATTTATCCAGAAAAAGAGAAGAGCGCTAGAGAGGAAGAGAGACCTGTGGGCTGGGTTGAGAAGAGATTATTTCAAAGTGGGAAAGAGTGGAGATTTTGGTATGGTTGCCTTGTAGAGGAGATAGATGGAAGGATGGAAGTGTGAGGAAGAACAGAACTGGGATAGCCTCAGATGGGTTGTCAAACAGAAATCAGGTCATAAGAGCAAGAGATGGGAGCCTGAAGCAAGTTCCAAACCCAGGGAAGAGGTACCAAAAGGGGCCACAGGTCAAAACTCCTGAGAGAAAGCTCAAGGCCAGCCTGACTCAGAGGCACAGTCTATGCCATCCATGACTCTCTGCCCATCTCAGCAGAGATGGGTGCTGGCCAGCAGATGCCAGAGAGAAAGGTCCCTTCCACTGGGTAAAGGAGGGAAGGGAGAGGCGAGAAAAATTTCTGACAGATTCAGGTGCAATAGGGAGAATTCTGTCCATGGCCAAAAGCTCACTTCCACCACTTTTTAACTGGTGACCTTGGCAAATTTCCCCCCAACCCCTAGAGCTTCCACGCCATCCTCTGGACAATGAGCAAAAGAAGCCGGGTGATCCCTGAGGGATCTTCTAGCTTTGACCCTCTGCCCGAGCACCTCAAAGTATCCAACCGGCCGCAGGAAACCAGCAGTCTTGTTCCCCCTCCCCCACCCAGCTGTGGCTGTGGTTAAGTAGAGTCCTTCCCCACACCCCACCCTGGCCTGTCACCACACCCTGCATGACTGCCCCCTACCTGCCTTGGGGCGTAACCTCCTGCTCCCTCTTGCATGCACCAAGCTCCACCAAGCTCCTCCACTGCCCCTTGCTAGGTTCAGGGCTTTTGTCCATGCTCTAGCGTCTGTCCACACAGAATGTTATCTGTCAAACACTCATCCATGATGCTCCTCAATGGATCCTATGACAGGAAGTTGCTTCTGCTCCCTTTCTGGGGCCACCATCTCTGGTTCCTCAGATCCTAGGATTCCAGAGCTGATGGAATCATTAACTGTGTGTCCTCCATTTCAGACTGCATTCTCTGTGAGAGCTCAATACATATTTTTTAAACCACTTATTAAATGGTTTATTAAATAATGAATAGATCAATGGATGCATAATGCTAACCAATTTAAACACTACATTCACTGCCACCATCTTCCTCTCTCACCCAGATTTGTGTAATAATCCTTAACTGCCCTTCTTGTATCTGCCTCCCACTTTCACCTTTCTTGCTTTTAAAACCAAAGTTGTGTTTGTAACTTCTCTGCTCAGGGATCTCCAGAGGAAAAGCCATAGGCATTAGAATGGCTGACGAAGTCCGGTATGGTCAGGTCCCTGTAATTCTCTTATCTCTCCTACTACACTCTGCCTTGGTCACCCCACACCAGTCTCTGGCCTCCTTGCTGGGCCTGACCAACCTTGAGCTCTTCCATGACTTTGCCTGCCTGGCTCAACCCTCATCCCCTCGGTCTTTGCTCCTGTATCACTTTCTCTTGGAGGAGTTCCCTGACCACCTATTTAAAATTTGCAACATGTTCCTCCCCTCAAATTCCCTGGCCTGCCTAATTTTTTCCATAGTATTTACCACTTTATGATATGTGACATAATTTACTTATTTATGTAGCTTCTCATAAGCCCTTGAGGAAAGGGTCATGGTCTGTCTTGTTCACTGGCCTATCCCTTATAGTTGGCACAAAGTATTTGTTGAATAAAAGCCCTGATTCCCAAGTGGTTCAATCCCAGCATAGTGTCTCATTCAAATAAACCAGTCCAACGAAATAATCCAAACCTTTTACGTGTGTGGTGTTCTTCAGAAACACCAAAGAAGAACACAATTATAACTCAAGTGACACTTCTTAAATTCCTTTCTGTACTTCAATTTCAGCAGCGGCTTCGTCTAAAACCTTCACTTCCACGCCTCTCCCACGTGAAGCTTCTCCAGCTGCCCTGCCTGTGCAAGTTGGTTTCTTTTCTTTCCCCATGGGCCCTTCCCCCACATTCTCACCAGAAGTTGCCTCCAGGACTTCTGCTTCCACCACCACAGAGCCTCACTGGGACAGCTGGAGACACTCTCACTCTCGGTGAAGAGAAGTAGGCAGAGCCCTTTAAGAAGCAAAGTTCTCTCACTCTGAGTGATTTTTCCAAAGTAGCTGTAACAAAGAGCACAGCAAAACCTCTACAGTTGACCACCTCTTCAAGGCAACATAATTTTCATAGTCCAGACATGCGCCCCATGTACAGTACAATAGTTTGTTACAACCCTGTGGATGATCAACTTATGGGGTGTCTACTGTATTTTGGGTAATAGTTTTTTGTTCATTCATTACAAACACAACCATAGGAAACCGATAGGCCAGGAGCCCCAGTATCTTCCCGAGGAGACACTCTGTGTTTCTGTTAACTGAGGCACTTGCTCTCTTGTTGTAAACCTACCTGCGACCACTTAGACAGAGGTTAGAGCCTTCCCTTCCCTAAATTCTAGTTTGAGAACCTTGAGTTTTCTGGGGCCTTGCGGGTCAGGGGTCTGGACCCTCAAGCATTACAGGTCACTCTAGGAAGCTGAGTCAAAGCCTCACAGACACTCCCTACCCCCGACCCACATGCAGATCTCCCTGAGAGGGAGGTCTGGCCAACTACAGAAGCATGTTCCAAGGAGTAGCCATGTTGGAAAGCCTGCAGCTGGTGACCAAGGCTGTGGAGTTAGGAGAAAAGGCAGTTATCCGGAGAGAAACTCAAGGGTGACAAGACCCCAACCTCCTGCCCCAAAATCAGCAGCACTAATGGTCATCACCAGGGGGGAAAGGGAAGAGCTAGACTCAAAGGCAAGCCAAGCACCCAGGAATTCCCCTCAGAGCAAGTCTTTGGCAGCCAAGGAGGCTTGGGCAGCCTGATGGAGTCAAACAATAGGTCACCAGGAGGTCATTTGGTCCCAGACAGGCAGGAGGGTCCTGACTCTAAGCATATGAGGCAATCATACAGTAAAGCTGCTGGTAAAACCCTTCCTTGGTGGAAATGGGCACAAAATCAGGAGCAGAATTATTTAGCCTGCAGGTGGGGGCTGCAGAGGCACAGAGCAGCCAGAAAATTCATTCATTCCTTCAGCCATTCAACCAATACTTACTGAGTGCCTACAGGGGCCAGGCACTGTCCTCTTCGAGCTGATATCCTAGTCAAATAGACAAACCCCTTATTTGGGACAAGTCAACACTAGGTAATGTCCCCCGTGACTACTCTCATCTGGCTTCTATATACCTGCAAACTCATGCCACACCTATGGAAAACTTTTATTTTATTTTATTTTAAGACAAAGTCTCACCGTCACCCTGGGTAGAGTGCCATGGTGCCATAGCTCACAGCAACCTCAAACTCCTGGGCTCAAGCAATCCTCCTGAGTAGCTGGTACAGGTGCCTGCCACAATGCCCAGCTAATTTTTCTATTTTTAGTAGAGTCAGGGATCTCACTCTTGCTCAGGCTCCTCTTGAACTCCTGAGCTCAAGCAATCTACCTGCCTCAGCCTCCCAGAGAGCTGAGATTACAGACATGTGCCACTGTGCCTGGCCTATGGCGAACTTTTAAAACAAAATCTAGGGGGCATGGTTTGCTTGCACTAGATATATATACTCTAACACCAGAAAAAAGTTTTAAAAACAAACCAAAATCAGAGCTCCTTAAAAAATAAAAAATGTCTATGGCTGATTTTACTCTTGTTATTTCCTAGAACTCTGGCAGCCTCAGGATTCCAGAATTCCACAGAGCACAATTTAAAATCCTTTGTCCTCAGTCAGGCTGACCTTCCAAAAGAGAGGTGGGCACACACTCCATCCCCCAGGCAGCCATAGCCGTGAGATTTATCAAAGCTGAGCGAGCCCGGCTTCATTACAGGAGCTCAGAGGCCCAAATTCAGCCTCCCAGAGGGTCCATGTGGACTTGTAAATAGATGCAGTAAAAGAGTAAATAATGAATTTGTGCAATTGGAGGGAAAAGCTCCAAAGCAGTTCTGCCGATGGGGAGACAAACATTTAAAAAAGAGTGCCCGGCGCGCATCTCACCCGCGGACGTAATGGCTTCATATACATTCATGAGCTTCGGTCCCCCACTCTTTCTCTTTGGCAGTCACAATCATAAAAGACAAAGGAAAAGTGAGAGGGCGAGAAAGGCAGATAAACTGTAAGGGTCCGAATTGCAAACACAACCCACCGTTGGTAAATTGCTTGGAGACCTTTGGAGGGAGAATCAAGGAAATGAAAAGTAGAACATACAGGCATATTGCTGTTTAGGGGAAACTCTCTGCTCTGGGCATCAAATCTTGTCTGGAGAATGGTTGAGAGGCACAATACTGGCTAAACGTGAGATTGCTTTGTAGAAAGGACGCGTCTCGTCTCCACGCTTCATTCTTCTGCCTGTCTCCCGCGGCCACCTCCAAGGTCACAATTGTGGAGCTCCAAGGCTCTACAGCTTTCACTATATTAAAAACCAGGGGGCTCAAGGGGCCCTGCTATTCTAGTTGGCTTCTGCTGCCTCCAACCCCTCCCAAGGAGGCCCTCTGAGGGCTCAACCTGCAGAACGACAAAGGATCTCAGAAAGTGGACCCTGAAGCCACCTCTCCCGAATTTAAATCCTAGCTCAGCCACTTTTTAGGGAACCTGCACCTTTTTCCAGAAATGATTTACAGTCAGCTGCAAAAACACTTCCCACTTCTCTGCATTTGTGCTTGTGTCCCTTTTTTGATTTAGACAGCCAGGTGTGTTGGTTTTAGAAATAAGCATGAAGACACACAGGCACACACACAAGAGGTGAGGAAATCAGCTTCTGGTCACCTGATGTCAAGTTGTCTTTCCATGCTGGGGTCTCCCCCTCTGAAAGGCAGGCACATCCAGCTAAGTTCAGCTGGAGGGACGCAGCAGTGCAGCTGGAAAGAATGAGAGAGAGATCACAGGCCATCTCCCCTTTGCCACACCGGGCTCTGTGTTTAGACCAGCGGCGACACAGAGCCACGCAGCACGCTCCGTGGGGTCACGGGGCCCTGCCGCCCGGGCGCTGTGAGCGAGGTTGACCCCGGGCCCCAGCAAGCTGTGCCGGAGGCCCGAGCTGCCCGAGGAGCCGCTCTTCAGAAGGGATGCGAGATGAAGGTCGTGCCCGTTCGTGTTTAGCCCTGGCCTGGCCGCGGCTCTGCAAATCCCTGGCGCGGGGCCAGCGTGGATAATTACATTTCACCTGCCCGGACTCCCCCGTGGTTTCCCTCTGAGACGTATTCCCTCTTCTGTGGCTGCCGTGATCCAGAACATAAATACTCTCTCAACCGCGGCGTTCTCTGCCTGGGCAGCTGAGGTTTCACTCCTTACAAGGAAAATCCTCTTGTAACGGCACACTCTCACCTTCACTCCCTCAGCAAACATTTATTAAGCGCCTAGTTAGTAAGTGTGAGCCGGGTGCTGGAGGGGTCAGGGCCAGCAAGACGGCAGCATATTTTTTGGCCCCTGAGAAGCTCACGGTCTAGTCGGAAAGCCATCAATATGGGTAGTAAATGCCTTGTAGAGTCAGGCTGGAGAGCTGCTAAGAAAGATTCCAAATCTCCTTGGAAGAGTCAGGGAGGTTTCTAGGATTGGCATTTTGAAGCATGGGTAGGGTGAACAGGTAAGGCAGAGGGCGAATCCCCCTAGTGAGGGGGCGGGGGGGCATAAGGAGCCCCACTGCGCAGAGGGTGGGCAGGAAGAACATTGATCTGGGAGGGGGGTGGGAAGGAGGGAGCCTGGAAAGGGAGCCTCAGGTTAGGTTGCAAAATTCCGAGAATATTAGGGTGTTGTTACCGGAAGAAGAGGGTCAGCCACCTGCCACTGTCAGCCATATGCACAGACAGGGATGGGTCCACCTGCCTTTATTATCAGAAGGCCAGCAACTCTGGATAACACTGAGAGCAGCCACTCCAAGACTGTTCTGTTGTCTTTCATTTCCAAAACTACAGCTTTTTTTTTTTTTTTTAGACAGAGTCTCACTTTGTCACCCTTGGTAGAGTCCCACGGCATCACAGCTCACAGCAACCTTGAACACTGGGGCTTAAGTGATTCTTTTCTCTCAGCCTCCTGAGTAGCTGGGACTACAGTTGCCCACCACAACTCCTGCCTATTTTTCTGTTGCAGTTATCATTGTTTCATTGTTGTTTAGCAGTCCCAGGCCGGGTTCAAACCCACCAGTCTTAGTGTATGTGGTCAGCACCCTACCCACTGAACTAGGAGCACCAAGCATTTTTTTTTTTTTTTTTTTTTTTTAGACAGAGTCTCATTTTGTCACTTTTGGCAGAGTGTCATGGCATCATAGCGCACAGTAACCTCAAACTCTTGGGTTCAAGCAAGCCTCTTAGGCGCCTACAGGGTCTCACACTTGCTCAAGCTGGTCTCATACCTGTGAACTCAGGCAATCTACCCACCTCAGCCTCCAGAGTGCTAGGATTGCAGGCATAAGCTACGGCACCCGGTCAAAACTATTGCATTATACACGAAAGTTAAACCAGCAAAAACCATGTTAACTCTAATCTTCAATAACAATAACTGGCATAACCTATAACCTAAAACAATATTTCTAATTCAAAAGTTAAACTCCTAAATCAATTGCCCTAAACTACTCCAGATATACACTTTTGGGTTAAAGCTAAATTTACAAAACAAGGACCAGAGACATGAGGTGGAGGTCACCGGCCTGACCAGCTGTGTCATCTTGGCCTTAGCCCGACCGACTCCATCTTATTCTCACTACATGAGCTCCCAGTAAGAAGTTTATCTATAGTGTTGGAAGGTGGTTAAGCAGGAGAAACCTGTCCATCCATGTTTTAGTAAACCTGCCCTACAGCAGTGTGGAGAGGGAGAACTAAAGAAGCCAAGGTCAGAAGATCCAACAAAAATAGGACCCAACAGGGAGTGACGGGAGCCTAAATGAGCTGGAAGCTGTGGGGAGGGAGGAGCAGACAGACAGAAGCATTCAGGAAAGGGAATCAACAGGCTTTTAGTGCCTGGTTGGTAAAAAGTGAGGGAGAGAAGACTCTAGAAGGGTGAACGGCAGGACTACTAACCAAGATGCCACAGGAGAAAGCAAAGCGGAGGAATGAGGGGCTCAGGTGGAGATTCCAGAACGCATCTGGAAATTCAGGTCTGAATTCATAAACTTTCATAAATGTTTGCCAATGACTATGGGCTAAGTTTTATCAACAATTACCGCTGATGGCTCTAGGCCAGGGGTCCCCAAATCTGAGCTTAATCACCTATAACACACCCTTAGGACAGTGGTTCTCAACCTTCCTAATGCCGCAATGTATTTTCATTGTTAAAAAGGGGTCGCGACCCACAGGTTGAGAACCGCTGCTCCAGGACCTAGAGTGTGTGTTAAAGCACAGATCGCTGGGTCCTACTCTCAGTTCCTGATTCAGTGAGTCTGGGGGGCGCCAGAGCCTGAGAATTTGCATTTCTGACCATGCAAATTCCCTGTGGTGCTGATAGGACTGCCCTGGAGCCCACACTAACCTCAGCTCTAGACTTGTCTGAGCCATTTCTCCAACTTGATCTAAGATTTTTCTCTGGGTAAGGAAATGGGTTAATACAGGTGGAGATGATCAGAACGTTCCCCTTTATCATCAGAATGCTAAGGATTCCGTTCTAACCATTAAGAACAAGTGTTTGGATTTGGTGCCTGGTTAACCTCTCGTATTCTATTTCTCAGATGCCAAGTGTTTTTTGAGAAAACAACCGGTGACAAAAGGCACCCTTTTTTTTTGAGGGCCTGCTATATGCCAGGTGCCACACCAAGCATTTCACAAACATTCTCTCATTTAGTTCTGCCAATAACACTATGAAGTGAGTACTTTTATGATCCCCATTTCTAAGATGAGGAAACTGAGGCACTGAGTGGTTAACATGAGCCCAAGGTCAAGTTGCTGGTAAATGGCAGATTGAGCCCAGAGTTCACCCTCAAATACTGCAGTCTGTGGCCTCCCTCATCTTCCTGTATTTTGCTCTGTGAAATAGCCTAGATTACTCCAAGAATCAACATCTTCCACATCCTATTATACCATTAACCTACAGTGGTTTCCTGAATCTGTTTTTAAAAATCTGCCAGCACGTAGCTGGCAACCACAATGGAGTGTACTAATCATCTTTCCGCTTCTTAATAACCCTCGTGCATTGAACAATCAAGAGAAGGGAAGGGTCAAGTGGAAGGCGATGCCCGGCGGTGATATGAATGTACTGGAGGCGGCTCTGCAATCACACCTGGGGATACATGGCGTCCTCGGCATATTAGCGAGTAAGAGCCTCTCACAGCATCTGTTCCAACAACATCTCTAGACAGTACATGTGGCATCATCCTTAAAAAACAATTTTCAGAAAGCCCTAAACAATTGTGAAGATTGTTTTGCCCATCTCCAAAGAGGGAAGCAAACGAAGCAAGTAATTTATGTCCCAACTTTCTACATAGAACCTGTTGTTAGATATTTAGCCCTTACGTTACATGCTGACCCTGTGACACAGATGTGTCCCGGGACATTACAGGACATCCGAAATTTGTAGCCTGTGTCCTATCTGGCATCTTTTTTAATGTAAATTCCTAAAAGCTAGAAAGTGTGACCAAGGCTGCTTGAAGAAGCCATAGGTATCCACCCACACCCAAACCCCCTACTTCTGAAAGATTAAATTGTTTAAAGGTCACAGGAGAGTGAGTGCCTTTTTAGAAAAAACAGTGCTAAAGAAAATTTCGGCAGGAGAACCATCCCCAGACTATCCCAGAGTTCAGCCTGTCCTTGTTGCTGGCCTTTAGCATCACTACTAGAGCCTGGACTTGAATCTTGGTCCTTGGGGTTTAGGTCCAGGAGCCTCATCCTACTTCATCCTTGGAGCCCTTTTCCCCAGGCCTGGACACTAATGTCCATAACACTCCCAGCACAAAAACTGTCTTCCACACCTGCAGCTCACTAAGTCTTAACTCTAAACTGGGCAGAACCATTCAAAACAGAATGCTGCCTCATGTCTGAATTCTAGCAAAATTTTGGCTTTAGTTCCTGTTGCCTTAATCCAAACACCACCTCACGTAGCACTGTCCCTTGAGTACAGATGCTGTGTCAGAGATAGCTAATCCTAACCAAATTTATTCCCTCTTCTTGTTGGGCTCAGTCTCCTTTGCCATTAGATGTGACTACATAGTTCAGTTCTACCAAAGGAAAGTGAGAAGTGGTGTTTAAGTCTGGCCCATAAAAACTTCCTGTGTGACCTTTTTCCCTTTCCAGTGGGTGTTGATATCCAAGACAACCTTGTATTAAAGACAGCAGAGCACGTCAGCCCGGATCGTGGATTCCTGTGTGGAGCATAGGTATCCATCAACTAGAACTGCTGTGGGCAATCCATATGAATGAAAATGAACTTGAACATGTTTGAGGCCTTACAGACTCCAGGACTTTGGTTTCTGCAATTAGCCTATCAAACAAATACAAATGGATTATGCCCTGATCCACTAATACTCTTTGGAGTATTGTCCACGAGAACCCTCCTCATTGATGAGTTAATCTCCCTGAACTCACACTCAGCCTCCCCAGCTTGCTTATTTTTCCGGCCATGCCTATCTGAGATCCCAGCTCCTTTCTGCCAATTTCATCTAAGTAAACACAGCACCTGTGGGCTCAGGGAGGGGAAAAGCTAGATTTGTAGCAAGGAGATGAGCCTGTGTCTCTCAGTCCGTCTCCCCAGAGATGGTTGACCCAGTGTTCCCCAGTAAGGGAGAATATCATCTGGGAAGAGAGGAGGGGTCCAAAACAGTGCTGATGATGTATTACCAATTTACCTTGCTTTTCTAGAGTAGATTTTCTCAACTGGTTCTTACGAAGAGATATGGAAATTGCCTTTTTTGGGTAATTAGGAGCCCTCAAAACCAGATGGAACTTCTGTTAACACAGTTTAAAAATGTTGTAAAGGGTGTTCTGGGTCCTCGTCTGAAATGTGCTGTTCCTAGAACTCTTAGGAGAGGCTTAGAACCTGAGGTCCCTGATACCAGCTGAGGGAGGAGATGAGACACAAGAGTGAAACACAGGGAACATGGTAAGACAAGTAAATACCAGGAACACGGGCCTATTGCTGCATTGTATTTGCTGTCAAGTGAGTTCCTTGATCAGAAACTATGCTCTGTGGGAAACAGTAAGTCCACATATGATGGTTTGGGTAGAAGCATTACTTGCAAAGATGTCAAATCCATACCCATAGTAAGCATCTCCTTGGTGAAGAAAAAAGTGTTGTTCCTTCCATAATGGAAGGAATCCAGTGTAATCAACCTGCCACCAGGTAGCTGGCTGATCACTCAAGGGGCTGGTGCCACAATGGGGATTCAGAACTGGGTCTCTGCTATTGGGAGAGTAGGCCCTTGGCAGTCAGTGCCTGTAGCCAGGCCAGTTTTGGTGTAGATGTCCATGTTGCTCCATATGCATTTAGGATCAGCTCTTCCCTTTCTGTAAAAAACATTTGTCATAGGGATTGCACTGAATCTGTACATTGCTTTGGGAAGTACAGCCATCTTTACAACATTAAGTCTTCCAATGCACGAACATGGGATATCTTTCCATTTATCCTTAATTTCTTTCAGCAATGTTTTGTAGTTTGTAATCCACAAGCCTTTTATCTCCAGGGATTTGTTTCTTGTGGATGCTGTATCAGTCATGGTTCTTTAGAGAAACAGAACTTATGGGTAGATGGATGGAGGGAGGGAGGGAGGGATATATATGCACAAACATGGAGAGATTTATTTTAAGGGGTTGGTTTATATAGTTAAGGAGCTGGCAAGTCCAAAATCTGTAGGGCACGCTGGAAACTTAGGCAGCAGTGGATCTGCAGTCTAGAGGCATTATTTCCTCTTCTCTGGAAAAACTCAATTTTTTTCTCTTAATCCCTTCAACTTGATTGGATGAGGTCCTCTCACATTATCAAGAGTAATCTCTTTTATTTAAATCCAACTAATTCTATATGTTACTCACATCTACAAAATACCTTCATAGCAACAGCTAAAATAGTGTTTGATTAAGTAAGTAGATACTATAGTCTAACCAAGTTGACATATATAAGTAGCCATATTAAGAATGTACATCAGCCCAGCCCCTCCCCCACAAAAGTAACCACAGTAACAGGTGAATTGGGTGAACACTAAAGTTTGAGAGTCACTGAGCATTCAATTACCATTATTTAATAATACCCTGGAAATTCTGGTCAATTTGGTGATATGGTGGTAAAAATTAACAATCACAAAAAACCAACTGAAATACAATTATTTAAAAAGTTTAAAAATTAGTTGCCAAAAA
>CAUYQV010197571.1:0-16879 GCA_963574575.1 Galagoides demidoff | reverse complement strand
GTAGACCAAGCTGTTTGATCAAGGATCCACAGTACTGTCCGATGACCTCATCTTACCTAATAACATCTACAGCAACCCTAGTCGCCAATAAGGTCACATTCTGAGGTACTGGTGGTTAGGACGTTGACATCTTTTGTAGGGCACACAATTCAACCACAATAGTATGTGTGTTATTTTGGGGGGTATGAAGGGTGCATCATACCATTTGCCACAGTCAAAAAACCTTGAACTCCACCTTAGTGCACTCTACTTTAGCAACTAGCAGCTCACCCTCTTTGCAAAGCCTTTACACTCCACTCGCTGCTTCCGCAGCCTCCAGGGCTCCCTCAGCCACGTGGCTCACTCTGTCCAGGTACCCAGAACTCAGCTCCAGTGTCACCTCCCTGAGAGGATTTTCTTATCTACCCAATTTAGAGCTGTCACTACCCCTGGACTCAGTTCTCTTTACCTTCAGAACGTCTAACAGTCCCTAACATTTTTCTATAAACGCGTTTACTCCTTCCCCCTGCACTAAAATGTAAAATCATGTGGGCAGGAACTGCGTTTGCCCCCCCCAGTCCCACAAACACTGGGCAGGCAAATCCACACTGTTAGGCAAATGAGTCCACGTCTACTGTGGAAAGAGAGAGGGCAACCAAACGAGGACAAGTAAAGGCTAGCTATTCTGAACCGGCTATTGCAAAGGCATAGGCCACCATCACCTATGTTTGGCAGAAACTCAAAAGCAAAAGCTCAGGGGTAGGAAAGCTTTATAGTTGAAAAAGGGAAGGTGTCGGGTAGGCCTTGAGTGGAGGCTGTGGGCACTGGGATGCTGTAGGCAGGCCGACTGGATGTGGGGAATCCTGCGTGATCCAATACACTTGATTGCCTTTCTCTGGTTAGTCCTGAACTGGGAATGGGAGCAGAAATTAAGGAAGCTGTCAGTTGTCACCCAGTCCTGGCTGTCCTTAGTTGATAGTTATAGAGGTCATGTTTTGGCTTCTTGGCCCAGGTACTAGAGATAATATCTGACTTCCTACAAGTACATTATAGAAAGCAGACTTGCCTCCTGGACTGACTGTCACAAATAATCAATTGATTTCTTGGGCTGGTTGCTGCAGATTGTGGATCACAGTTCTATTTTTATGACCATTATAATGAGACTGAATATTCAATAGATGAAGAGAAATATGCTTGTAAATGCAGGACAAAGGAACTGGAAAATGCTGTTACCTGGGTGGGCTGCACTTGATCACACACACACACACACACACATATAACCTATACATTTATTGTTAAGAATGTGTTTCCTTTTTAAATTTTATTTTGAATTATTATGCATACATCATAGTTGTATATTTTTATAGGGTCCGTGTGATGTCTTCTAACAAGCATATAGTGTGAACGAATCAAATCAGGGTCATTCAATGTTCAATGCCGGAAGTGGCTATCCATCACCTCAGGCATTGGATATTTCTTCATGTTGGGAACATTCCAATTCCACTCCTGTAGTTATATTTATGTATATGCTAACTTATTGTTGATTCTATATAGTACTTTGTTGTGCTATCAAATATTATTATTTCTAATTATTGAACTATATCTATGTAGTACTTTGTTGTGCTATCAAATATTGTTATTTCTAATTCCCGAACTATATCTTTTCACCCACTAACCACCCTCAGTTTATCCTCCCACCACCTTCCCAGGATCTGGTAGCCATCCTTCTACTCTGTCTCCATAAGTATCAATTGTTTTAAATATTCATCTTTCTGTGCTTTGCTTATTTCACTGAACGTTCTCCAGTTCCATCAATGTTGTTGCAAATGACGAGATTTCACTCTTTTGTGGCTACATAATATTCCATTGTGTATATGGACCTCAAATTTCTTTACCCATTCATCCACTGATGGATACTCAGGTTGATTCTGATGAACCTTGGCTGCTATGAATACCACGGCCATAAACATGGGGGTGCAGGTACCTTTGCCCTTTACTGAATTTCCCTCCTTTGGATATATACCCAGCAGATAGCAAAGGGAGTACTAAATAAAAGGGTATAATCACGTGAAGGAAATTGCGAGCTGCATCACTTTATCTGACTTTGTAAAATCTGATTGGTGAAACTGTTTGCTTAGTTACTAAACCTCCTTTTATTTTTTTTGTCATTTTTTTTTATTTTCTAAAAACAAGATAAACATTGTACAAGTGTGTTAAGTCCCATCTTGGAAACTTCAGTTCATGTATTCAGAGTGAACACCTAGCGACCTCTCATTTTCAACTGCAACCTTAAAAACTAACTCTTCCATTTGACATTTATTCAACAAGTATGAATTGAGTGACTAATACGTACCAGACATTTCCTGCGCTAAAAAGAAAAATGTCACAATCAAAAGGGTGCAGCGAATTCAAATTGAATTTGTTTGACTTGAAAGCTCTGTTCCCTCAGGATACGGGATGCATGGCCACCTTGTAGAGCACCGGGAGATTTTCAGACAATTTTCACTTGCATTTTCACAACCACCCACAAGCATCACATGGGTTAACTCCCAGTTGACCAGAAAATCCCAATCACCAAAGTACTTTCTCCCCTAACCATCTGGCTAGGGGAGGCTTTACTATATCCATTCATTCTAGTTTTTAGTAGGGGAAATAACACACATGAATCATTGTCTAATGTTTTCTAAACATCCCATTTGCTTTCAACGTTACTGTCAAAGATCATCACTGTGCCTTGTACACAGCCTCTTATAGGACTTAGTCCATCATGTAATTATTTATAGCTGTTGTCAGATACTAGCATGCAAAGACCATATCTCTCTATCTCTATTGCCAGATGAGGACCTGGCACATAGGTATTCAATGTTTTGAACCAATGGCAGATATCCTGTGGCCTACATAGACCAGAAAGAACTTCATTTCATTCCTTTATAATGCTTTTGTGTCCAATAGTCAAGGATATAGTACTTTTAAAAAATATAAGCTCTCAATTTAGAGGAAAAGAATACAAAAATAGCAGTTTTCAAACCAGAAACATCACATCCAAAGAAATGCTACAGGTGGTAAGTTCTGCCACAGTTCAGAGAGGTGAGAAATTACTTCCTCTTGGGATGATTAAGAACGGGCTCATATCTCAACTTCACTGGAGGATATACCCTCAAACCACGCACAACAGGATTGATATACCTCATGTCAAATCCCCACCAGAACAGTGATGGTTATTCTGTTTGTAAGATCACAGTCTTCACATAAAGGTATCTAATGTCCTATCTTTAAGTCAAGGGTACGTTAGCTACCTGTTAGAATTAGTTTCTACAATCAGAGACATGGCAAAGATAAAGCCTTCATAGTGACACAAAATCCAAATTCTTTGTTAATATAGAACAAGCATTTAGTACATGTTCAGGGGTGGATGGAGCTCTGCCTACCCTCAGCAGACCCCCGCACACACACCACTGGGAGTTATTATGTATCTCTGGGACTCACTTGCTCATTCCAGGAGGTAACAAGTGCCAAACATCCTTTGCTTCCAGGACTACAACTCAGCTCATGCCTCTGCCCTTTGGTATATAAGAGCATGTTCTAAAACGTATTAAATAACTACTATGATAAGTATTATATATCATCCTCACATACCTTGAAGGAGGAATTATTTCTCCCATTTTATGAGGCATGGAGGTCAGTAGTTAGGAAGTCTCCCTTGGGTATATCCCTTGCTCTTTGCACAAACCAAATCTGTCTCAAAGTCTACTTGATTTTCACAAGATTTCACATTAATTGCCTCTTCTGCCACTTATAAGTATAGATTAATTAGTTCTGTGATCTTCCAGAAGTCATTTCAACCTATTGTGCTTCTGTGTACTCAACTGTAATAAAGGGAAGCAAATTATACCTGTCTGGCCCACTTCCCAACTTGCTTTAAGAGCAAAATCAGAAGCAGGAGGCATAAGTATATTGCTTTAAAGCACGGACTTGGGAGTCTGCTACTGCTTAGGTGTAAATCCCACACCAACAACTTATTAACTGCATAGCCATGAACAGGTTGTTTAATTTCTAAACTTCTATTGCTTCATCTGCAAGATGAAAATACTAAGCATTGCTAGGATTTCTCTGGGGATTGAATTAGTTTATAAAATCCTCAGTAAGGTGCATGAAACAGTATTGGTTAATGTTAGCTACCACTGTTATTAACATATGTATCTAAAAGAAACTGGAAAATAATGATTTTATGCAAATATGAATTATTGTCAATTCTAACCAAGTTGATGGCCCTGCCTGGCCCTAAGCTTTTGCTTTGCTTTTCTTCATTTATCTTTTACTACATCATTTTAAAAATATCAAGTGTTTTGACTGGGTGCTCAAGAAGAGGACAATAGGTGACCTTCTCAGAAGAAGCCTGTGTCTGCCAAAATTCCTGCAGAAACAGACAACATACACAAAGTATTGAATTTCAATGAAGGGGATCTTTATAAAGGTGTGGGCAGGGCTCAGGGACTCGCCAGTAATGATGAGGCATTAGGATTGGCACAGGCCATTATCACCCCTTCCCAGTCTCAACTGAGATGTAGACAGACCTGAAGAGGACCAGAGCCACCCAACAAGATGGGTGACGAAAGCAGGTGGCCCACAGCCAAAAAACGCCTCTCATCTCCTGATGACTCCCATTGACCACACCCAATTGGGAGCCAGAGGCCCCGGGACACAGGGAAACAGGGGAAGCCTCTTAGAGCCAGCTCATGATAGAGAAGGGAGAGTAGACCTGGCACACGGTCCTCGGGAAGGAGTAAACATAACAGTATAGTCAGCAAAGTACACAGTGATCTCTTTCATCATAGTGACTAATTCTAACTGCTTTGATTGAAATGAAACAGCCTGAATTTAAATCCGGACTCTACCACTTACCAGCTAGGTGTCCTTCACTAGTTACTCATCCTCTGTGCTACAGTGTCCCCATCTGTGAAATACGGATGATAGTAATACTTATCCTGTAGGGCTGCTGTGGGGGTTGAGCGAGTTAAAATGTGTACAGTATTTTGAGTAATGTAGGGCACTTAGCAACACAGTGTAAATTTTAGCAACGATTATATGATTATAATCCCATCCTGGGACAAAGGATACATGTACATCTGTGTGAATGAACTCTTTGGGTAATAGGAAAAGGACACGACTATGTTTTCTACAAGTCACATACACAAGCAAAAGACATCAACTCTGATTGTACTGTGATAGAACGTGACCTTGATATTTATAAATATGACCTTAATGTCAATCCATCAAAATTCACGCTGGAGAAGCATCACGATGTTTTATGGTTTTCCCAGTCCGTGTTTACTCAGCCAAAGAGAAAAGAGCCAGCATGCTCAAGGGCTCTATCTATAGACACGTCCCCCCAGGAAGGTCACCAAATGCATGAACATACATTAACACACATCCCCTTCTATTCCTCCTGAAGTACCAAACATGACATTTCCCAAATGGGCTTCAACTTGCTATTTTCCTTTTCTTGAGACCAAAATTGCTTTATTACAAGTTTTGCAGATGGTGTCAAGGTTCCTGTCAGCGAGGCCAGATGGATTTTGAAGCCGGTAAACAACAGCAGAGAAGGCTCCTAAAACTCAGCTCGGTGGTGTCATCACGTGCGATTCCAGGCTCCAAACAAACGGAACCTCGGCCATCATCTCATCCCTACGACATCCTTAATCCAAAACTATAAACACAGGTTGGCAGTGGGGAGAGGAGGCGCAGAATCAGAGTGGAGGAGGGGTTGTTTAAGCAGGAGAGATAAAACAGAAAAATAATTAGAGAAAAAAGGAGTGCAAATGAACTCCTTAGAGAGCCAACAAGAGAGAGATCAAAGCAGTAAATATTTGCCAACAGAAACACCAGGTGAACTTCAAAAGTCCCAAATTTAAACTATGCCAAAGTTTTTAGTACATAAAAGCACTCGATTCTATTTTCTTAAACACATTTACGTCTTATACACAAATACGTCTCATGTCTTCATGATGATTCCTGCCTCACCCACAGCCGTGATGCAAAATGCCACATTCACCAAAGTCCCCACTCCCAGGTGACTACCATTTTACTAAGAAGCACTCATTTTAATTAAGCTTTATAATCATCAGCCCGATTTAGCTGAGGAAGGGGGGTGTTTGCTTTGTTTATCCCCAGAATCAAATAACTATTGCCCAGGGTATATAGGGCTTGAATCTACTGATGCTACTCTCTTCCCTCCCCATTCCCAGGACCCACCGTGGGCAATCCACCTAGCAGCTTACTGTGCCACTGTGTTCCTTTTTTTTTTTTTGCACTTTTTGGCTGGGGTCAGGTTTGAACCCACCACCTCCGGTATATGGGGCCAGCGCCCTACTCCTTCGAGCCACAGGTGCCACCCCACTGTGTTCCTCTTGATGATAAGAATGCCCTAAGGCATTGCAACCTTCCTGCCAGGACGTGTTTGGAACTTTGGAGAAGGGGGACAAGATGGGCCGGGAGCCTCCACAGAGCTGCCTATCAAAACTTCAGTGGCCGAGGCAGCCTGTGGCAGAAGCAGAGACTTCCTTGTTCTGCCCCAACTCAAGTGTCTCCCCACAGCCCCCCACCACCACCACATACACACATGCACGCACACACACTCATTGCCCTAGGCAGAAGGCAACAAAAATTGCAGGGCAAGGACGGGGACGGGAAGGCCAGATGAGTCCCAGACAAGCAGGAATGGCAAAGGGCAGCTGGGAACCCCCCTCGGGAGGTGAAAAGGCAGCTAGAAGTGGGCCTGTGTATGGGCCAAGACACTAAGTCCCTGGCACAAGTGCCATTTTCTCATCAAACTTTACTTTCAATACAAATTTGAATGAAGTTAAAATTATTAAGAATTTCAACATAACACCCTCTAAGGCATTTAACCCCAACGTGAGGCCCTTCTGAGCACAGGCTCTATACAACTGTCCCTGTCACACATCTGTGAAGCCAGAGCTTCCTGCCAGCAAGAACAGAGTGACAGCAAGCTCCAAGGTGGATCACCCACTGTGCAGCCGGGAATTAGGAAGGGGAGAGGATCGTCAGTTAGAAATCTCTCACCAGGGCACCCCGCAAGAGGAGGCTGCCTGGAGGGTCCTCAAGAAGCCAAGACTCCTCCCCTGAGATGAGGAGACTGATAGGTGGGCAGAAAGATGGGCATTGAGAGGTGGCCCCCTTAGGGGGATTGATAGGTGGGCAGAAAGATGGGCATTGAGAGGTGACCCTTTTGAGGGGATTGATAGGTGGGCAGAAAGTGGAGATGAAGCCATAGGCAAGAGATGGAGGAAGAAAGCTTGCCAATTCCAATCTGCCATTGTCCCCAAAAAGGAACAGTAAGCCCACACACCATGCTGAGGACCACAGTTTTCCAAGATGACTCTTGGGCAGCGCCTGTGGCTCAGTGGGTAGGGCACCGGCCTGATATACGGAGGGTGGTGGGTTCAAACTGCAACAAAAAAAAATAACCAGGCATTGTGGTGGGTGCCTGTAGTCCCAGCTATTCGGGAGGTTGAGGCAGGAGAATCACCTAAGCCCAGGACTTGGAGGTTGCTATGAGTTGTGACATCACAGCACTCTACCAAGGGCAATAAAATGAGATTCTGTCTCTTAAAAAAAAAAAAAATCCAAGATGACTCTTTCAGCATCTCAATCCCCTGACACCAGAAGGAAAAGCCTGGGGAATGGAGATTGTCAAAGGATAGACCACACCACTACTGAACACTCTTGAGTCTTGTCCTGCTGGGCTTAGAGGGAAGTGAAAGTAGGAACACTCTAATATATAGTTGAAGTTATAAAAATAAAAGGAAAAGGTTTAAGAACTGAAATAAGACATTTCTAAAGAGACTAAAAAATTAAAGAATCACCCCAAAATATCACTGAGTCAACTTCCCAGCAGGAAAAAAAAAAATATTGACAGAGATAATGCAATGTTGGAAAAATACAGTCATTGCATTTTATATCTCACAAGTTGAAAATGCTCAATCAAAATACAGTAGAACCTCTGTAAGTTGACCACCGAGGGGTCTAAACTGGGCCAACATAAGGAACTCGGCCCACTGTGCTGACACATACAGGTGGTGCATGTCAGTCTGTGAAGATTAGGTCAACTTCAGGAGGTGCCAGATGTGGGCAGTGGTCAACTCTTGAGTTTCTACTGTAGTGATAGTCAAAATGTAACCTCAGTGATTGCTCCAAATGGAAGAGGTTTTTGCACTTACTTTGGAGAGTTTTAGAAAGCAGTTTCCCTGCATGAAAATCATTGCTTTTCTCCTTGAGATTTCAGGACATGCAATCAATGCGTGACTTCCCAGCCAGAAATAGATGACCTGTGTTTCCTAGAATATGAATGCTTAGGTAATTTGCAAATGATTTCCTGTTACCAATTTTTGCAACAACTTTAGAAGTTTCCTAATTATTTGTTTAAATTAATTCTAAGGCAAGCTGTGCCCTCAATTCGGAGTATGATTTAATTAGATGTGCTCATACTAGGCTTAGAGAGAAATGTAGATTACAGGTAAACTACTTGCAGGTAGATTGTTCCACAAGGGGTATCTGTCTAAATTACATCAAGGTTATGCCTTGGCAAGAGCACTCTATTATAACTGCTTGACTGATCAGTTCTGTGAACTAAACTGTGAATCAGCTTAATATACTGAGTGCACTAGTTGTCATGATAAATCAACGGGATAAAGAGTAGTTTTCACATCATATAAACAAAGTGGAAGGACATGCCTTTTATTCTGGGTTTGGAGAAAATACAAATTCTTGAGACTGGTATGAAACTTTCTCAAAACCATTTCTGTGTTATAACTACAACCAGATGATCAGCCTTGTAGAGGCACATAACCAGGAGTCAGCAAACTGCAGGTCCAAGCCTGGCCACTTCACGCTTTTGTAAACATGTTTTTATTGGAACACAGTCACACCATTTATTATGTTTACTCTCTGGCACCATTGGCATATTGTCAGCAGAGTTGAATCACTATACAGAAGCCATCTGGCCCGCAAGGCCTATTGTAGTACTCTGATCTTTTACAGAGAAAGTTGACTTCACTGGCAGCAGCCAGGTCTATACCTGTATCCATAGGCCCCAACCTCTGCCACAGAGATAGCTACTTCCAAAGTCTCTTGTTCCAACCTTCAGCTGGCTTCCTCCCATGGAGTCTGACTCTGTCATAATCAAGAGATGCATCAGCATGGAGGAAGGAAAGGAGTAAGCGCTGATTACACTAGAACTGTCCCAAGATTCGCCATTATGGTTTCTCCTAACTGGGAGTTTGGAAAGTCACCTGGATTCTCTGAGCCTCAGTTCCCAAATAAAGAATTTGAGCTAGACAACATCTAACATTCCTTCCAGCTTTGATATGATGAAATGTTTGTGATCCAACAAAGACCATGTTTTTATCTCAAGAAAATGCACTTTAACCACTGATAGTCATGAGGATTTCTTGGAAAGTCCACTTCTTTGTAACAGACCTAGCTGGCTGTTTACACAGGATCCATCCCACCTCAGCTCCTTCCTAACAGAGTGCTACCCAGTGGTGGGTACTGTCCTTTCCTTCTCTCGGCCCTATACTTCCTGAGAAACTAACCCATCAGCACTCCAAGGGAGTGGGCCTGACTTTCTAAGTCAATTGTAGCAGCACCTTGCCTCTTGCCAGTTATCAGTTTAGGATATATCACAAATTCTAGCCCAGGAGATGTCAGAGGAACTCAGCTGTTATAGAGGAAGAGAAGAGGCACTTCAAACAAAAGCTTTGTCTTGGTTTTAATTGTGAGAAAGAGATAAAAATCTTTCTTTCTTTTCTAGCAATTTTCGTGACTGAATGTATTGCTGGATCTCTCACCATCATCCTGTCACCAGGGTGAGGATGAAGCCACCCTAGAGAAGGGCAGAGAAAAAGAACTGGCTCAGAAGTGCAACATCTACATCAACCTTAACTCTGGAATTGTGTCATGAGAGAAAATAAATCCTTACATTTGGCCAATTTTATTACTGTTAACTATGACAAAAGTCCAGCTAACACACCAGTGGAATATGGACCTGAGCTAAATGCAGCTTTGACAGGGTTACCTAAAATCATGGAGAAATTCCTTCCAAGATAAAAGTAAACAGCAATACTGTTTTCCTGAAATAAACTTCTCTCCCATTATAACAGAACTAATGATATTTAGTGGACGCTGAGTGACTAACTTGAACATCTCAGGCAAAAGGGATTTGTGAGTATTCTTGTAATATGCTATGGTCTTCTACATATTCAGTTTATCAAAAAAGTCATACATCATGATCAAGTAGGTTTCATCCCAGGGATGCAAGGCTGGTTCAACATACAAGTCCATAACCATTATTTACCATATCAACAGAAGCAACAACAAAGACATTTTATAGCAGCATGGCAGCTTCTCCCCCAGTTTGCATACACACTGTCCTGTCTTGTTAGCATAGGTCAAGCTAAGACCAACACGTTATGCAATAGGGCACACTGGGCTCAGGCAAACGACCTTGTTAGCAGGGTCGAAGCACAGGATAGTAGTTCCAAAAGGGATAATCAAGGGAGGTTCAGAGACAACCAGGGCTTGCTCCTGTTTTTATTTGGATCCCCGTAAGCAGAGATTCAGATAAAGGTTAGGGGGCAGGTAGTCTGTTTTGCATATGAACCAAGGAAGCAGGGGTGAGGAAGGGAGGAGAGGAAAATGGCACAGGAGCAGCTAATATAAGGTGCACCGCTGAGGTCTCCCTAAGCAGTGGAAAACTCAGAGATGTCCCCTGATAGACCAGACTCTGAAGCATTTATCCACGGGCTCTTCTCTCACTGATTGAGAACATCCCTTCGGAAATGAAATCCCATTATCTTCCAAACCAGGATAGTCCCCTGTGCTAGAGAAAGCCAGTGCCTGAGGCCATATACTGTCAGTAACAGGTGAGTCCTAGACTGCATGAAACTGCCCATCTCAGCTGCAGTCAAAACCCAACGTGGGCACAGAGTTGAAATGGGAGGAGGAAACCCCAGGGACTTAACCAGAAAGCTCTTAGAAGTGATCAAGGAATATATCAGTGTCTCAGGACATAATAAATACCCACAAATCAGTAGCCTTCATATATGTCAAAAGTTGTAAGACCAAGAATAAAATCAAAAACTCTATTCCTTTTAAAATATCACCAAAGAAGATGAAATACCTAAGATGTGAAAGATCTATAAAGAGAATTATGAAACTTTGAGAAAAGAAATAGCAGATGTCAACAAATAGAAGAACATACCATGCTCATGGCTGGGAAGAATCAACACTGTTAAAATGTGCATACTACCCAAAGCAATCTATAGGTTTAATGCAATCCCCATCAAAGAACCAATGTCATACTTTAAAGAATTTGAAATCGTAGTACTTTGATTCATATGGAACCAGAAAAAACCCCGAATAGCAAATACAGTTCTTAGAAATAAAAACCAATGTAGAGGCATCACGTGGCCAGATTTCAGGTGATGTTACAAGGCTTAGTGATCAAAACAGCATGGTACTGGCACAAAAATAGAGACATACATGTATGGAATAGGATAGAGAATCTAGAGGGAAACCCAGCCACATATTATCATTTAAACTTTGATAAGCCTAACAAAAACATGCAATGGGGAAAAGGATTCTTATTTAACACATGGTGCTGAGAGAACTGGTTATCCACATGTAGAAGACTTGAAGTGGACCTGCACCTCTTAGCATTGACAAAAATTGATTCTTGTTGGATAAAAGATTTAAATTTAAGACATGGAACAATAAAAATTGTAGCAGAGAATGTGAGGAAAACACTTGAAGATATTGGCCTGGGAAAAAACTTTATGAGGAAGACCCTCCCTAGCAATTGCAGCAACACCAAACATAAATAACTGGGGTTTAATCAAGCTCAGCATACCACACACAAAGCAAACAGATAGGCTTTGGAGTGGGAGACGAGTTTTGCATGTTATGAATCTGACAAAGATACTGATAACTTGAATCTACAAAGAACTCAAACACTAAGAAAAGTGCAAAGAACCCTTTATATAAGTGGGCAAGAGATTTGAACAGAAATGCCTCTGAGGATGACAGACAAATGGCCAACAAACACATGAGAAAATGCTCATTGTCTTTAATAATCAGAGAAATGCAAATCAAAGCCACTCTGAGATATCACCTAACTCCAGCGAGTTTAGCCCACATCACAAAGTAGGATGTGGAGAAAAGGGAACACTTCTACACTGCTGGTGAGATTTCAAACTAATACAGCCTTTTTGGAGAGAAATATGGAGAATACTTCAAGATCTGAAAGCAGACATTCCATTTGACACTGCAATCCCATTACTAGGTATCTATCGAGAAGAACAAAAATCATTTTACCACAAAGACATTTGCCCTAGATTGTTTGTTAATTCATAATCGCCCAGTCATAAAGACAACCTAAGTGCCCACCAACCCATGAATGGATCAACAATTGGTGGTATATGTATACCACGGAATATTATTCAGCAACTGGCATGGCTAAGTTAGAGGTTTGGGAACAAATGGCTCATTTTTGTTTTATTTCTCCTGACTGGAAGTTGGGGAAAACCCTAGATTTGTCTCGGTGTGATTTGTGATAAGTAGGACTAAGTCTGGTATCATTGGTTGGATGTGAGAAGCCAGGTCACCTGAATTGTATGTATTGACAAAGATGCTCATGTGTTTAATTTTGTAGGTCTTCTTAGTATGAATGCCTCATTTCTTAGGTCACAGAATAATTGGATAAATGTCAATAAAACAGATACAATGTCTACAGATTTTTCTTTACACTGCTAGTGAGGGGCATAGGGTATGCTATGCTTAGGAAAATACAGAGGTGGCCCTTCTCCTAGCTATCTCTCTAGACACTCTGAATTATCTTGTGTTGCATGAAGACACTAAATTCTCAGAACATCCTCTTTTCAGCTTTTATATCACTTAACCAACTTGTAACAAAATGTTTGTCTAATTATTCATCGAATGCCCATCTTTAAAAGGAAACAGAAAGCAAATAAATTAATAAAAACAAAAAAACAAAAAAAGTAAACAAAAAGCCTTATGAACACCATGTCTATTTCATTCACCGCTATGCTCCTAGTATTCCACATACCTGAGTCCAAGCACATACTAGGTGCTCAATAAATATCTGTTGAACAAATGGATTTATCAACCACAGGTTACAGGAATATACATAGAGCTTGAGTCCACAGATAACTCCAAATGATTTCAAGTTTATGCATTTCCCCCAGCAGTTCATTTGATAGGTAGTTCCTTCATGACTAATATCAAAATCTTGCCCTCAGCTCATTAGCCTTATTTGTGCTAAGTCGGCATATTAGGTTTGAACAACTCAGTTAATGAAAGACAGAAGTGATTAGCATTCTCTTCATTTTTAAAGAAAGTAAAGGATCATACATAGGCTTCCAACAGCATCCTTGATTTCTATTAGCAAATGTATTTATATGGAGGCTAATATCTCCTGGGTCTAGGCTAATTTTTTTAAGCTATTTTATTACAAGTCCATGCTAATTCACGTACCTATTTCTGTAAAGGACAATTCAGAATGACCTTTCTTAGAGTTTTCACCACACTTTAAAGTTACTGGTGATGGAAAGTTTGGAAGTCTGGATGCCTGTGGTTCTGCACATGGGCCGAACCAGGAAGGAGGACATGTGAAAAAGGCATGAAACATGCAAGTAGTGAGGAAATATACATGTAATGCCGTCTAAGTGAAACAGTTTTTCAAAGTTGATTCAATGTATGGATTAAAAAAAAAAAAGATAAAAAGAGGTAACCAAAAAAAGGGCTACCAATGTGGAAATGTGTTTTTACACAGAAAGGACTGAACACAGAGGAATGGTTTTGTGTGAGGACCAAAGGCCCACACCTGGCTCAGGGGTCTTAGAGGGCCCCACCTGTGCTACTGTTACAAGAAGGAGAAAAGATCACAGAGGAAAGTTCAAGTGTTACTCAGAAAACACAGCAGGACAAGCGGTGCCCTGGGGCACCTTGGGGACTACAGTCAGTCACTCTCTGACTCCCTTCAGTGTGGGGAGGCCATGCACAGTGTGTGCTTCTCTGCCCTGCACAAGGCCCAGAGACTCCTCTGTTGCTGTTGGGGTGACCTTGGCAGTTCCCTCACATCCTCTTTCTATTGAGCGTTTCTCATTATCTCCAAATACTACTGTGCCTCAGGCTGCCTGTGCAGGAAGGACCCCAAACAGCAAATACCCAGGACCCAGCTTTCTGAAGTGAGATGTATGTATACGGATTTGGAAGAAACAGGAGTGAGATGACTAAGAAGCCTCTCAACCCGCCACCCACAACCATGGAAGAAAAGGCAGAGAAGGGCAGTGAGGGGACAAGTGCCCAGGAATCACAGTCCAGGCTCAGTGGTTTTTCTACCTGGTAGGAGGGGGGTGTCCAGGCCTTGCTTCAACTAACTCCACTGTGGCTAGGAGGCCTCAGCAGGCCACAGGCTGCTTGTCTGGCTCCCACCCAGCTGGGAGCCAGTTGACCTCCCACACTGTGTTTCAGGATTCCAGGAGTTCAGGGCCTTCTTCTTCTCCAAGGAGACATTTGAAGCCGACTCTCAGGTCTTTTGAAATGTGCTCTACTTTCTCCTTAAGCTGGTCACGCTGCTGTGCAACAGATGTCAGCATTTCTTCAGCTTATCTGAAACTTGTTCCCTGCCACCAACAGCCCCCATCCCTCCCTGTGCCGCCCATCCCCCCTGTCACAAACTTTCTATGAGGTCAGCTTTTCAGAAGCAACACATCAGTGACATCATCTTCCTGCAGGGATGGGGGTGTTAGCTTTCCACACACACCTGAACTTCACCTTGTTCCTCATACATGTACACACAGTCAAAGATACAATTTCAATCTCTATTCAAAATCCAATAGGAAATAAAAGGAGGAAGCGTGGGTTGGCCACACCCCACTCGCCTACTGGTCTCGGGCTCAAGTCTCCTGGCTGGTCGCTGGCACCACCTTGCCGTGCTTCTTTTGGGCCAGCAGGAGGCAGAACACTCTGCGGAAGAAGTTCCTAATCCTCCTACCACACCCCCGCCGGCCCTGGCCCACTTCAGTGGGTTCATCGTAGTAGTGCACTACCTGCCCAGCTGGAAGGGAATGGTCTTGTCTGGGACTTCCGTCAGGTCCTATGTCTCCTCCTCGGCCTCCCCTAACGCAGCTGGTGCTGGAGGGTGAGGATACTGGACCAGGCTGGGGGGCACAAGTGGGAGTGGGAATAAGTGGAGTGGAGGTCTCTTGTGGCGTGTTGGTCTCTGGGTGGGTGTCCCCCTCTGGTGGGGTGGCAGCCTCTGTTTGGGTGGCAGTTTCTGTTTGGGTGGTGGCCTCTGTTTGGGTGGTGGCCTCCGGTGGGGTGTCCGTCTCCGGTGGGGTGTTCCCGTGTGGTGGGGTGGCGGCCTTCAGTGGGGTAGCAGCCTCTGGTGGGGTGTCAGCCTCTGGTGGGGTGACAACCTCTGGTGGGGTGGCAGCCTCTAATGGGATAGCAGCCTCCAGTGGGGTGGCGGCCTGAAGTGGTGTGGCAGCCTCCAGGGGGGTGGCAGCCTGAGGTGGGGTGGCAACCTGAAGTGGGGTGGCAGCTTCCAGTGGGGTGGTGGCCTCCAGTGGGGTGGCAGCCTCTGGTGGGATGTCTGTCCCTGCCATGCATGGCCTTATGTTGTGTTGCCCAGACTGGATCCAGGGGTCTTCCATCATCTGGCAGAGGGTGGGTCTCTGGCTGGGGTCAAGGGTTAGGATCTTTTGGATCAAAGATTTTAATGTGGGGGTAAGGAAAGCAGGTGTTCTATAGGTGCCTCTTAAGATCGATCTTTCTAGTGCATTGAGGTCCTTTCCTATAAATGGGAGGCACCTGGTTGTCATTGAATACAGGATGATGCCAAGGCTCCAGATTTCTGCCTCTGGTCCCCTGTAGCTCTGTTCTACGAAAACTTCAGGGGCCAGATAATGGGGGGTCCCACAAATGTCTGAGAACGTCTCACCTTCTCTGAAGGTTGCGGCATTGCCAAAGTCAGCCAGTTTCACGTTGTTGTGTGAATCGAACAAAATGTTGTCAAGTTTCAGATCCCTGTGCACGATGCCCTTTTGGTGAAGGTACTCCATGGCTTTCAGGAGCTGTAAGAATATGGCTCGGGCCTCCCCCTCCTCCATCTTACCAGATGTCATTATCCTGTCACACAGGTCACCTCCACCTGCAAGTTCCATTATCAGGTATGTATTTTCCTTACACTCTATGACCTCCAGCAGCTTAATGATATTGGGATGGTCCAGTCTCTTCATGATGTCGGGCTCCGCAGACACAGGCATGAGGCCAGTCATACGGCGTTTGTTGATGATCTTCACTGCCACCTGAGTGCCAGTTCGACGGTGCCGGGCCAGCTTCACCTCAGCGAAGCTGCCCTGGCCAAAGGTCTTTAAGAACTCGTAGTCCTGGAGGACCTCCTTGTCCAGAGACACGGAGGGCACCCCAGGCTCCATGGAGAGCCTGACTACTCTACCACTATGCTAGATAAGATACACTAAATAACTAATCAACAACAACAACAACTACTACTCACTATGCTAACAACACTTACAAACTACAATAACTGGGGCACTAAATAGGATAACACTATTAATGAAAGCTAACTAGGATAAAAATAATAGGTGAACTTATGCTAACAAAACAAATAACACTATGCTAAGAATACTATCTACACTATGCTGAACCACTCACTGGGATAACTGCAAGAACTACGATTAAGGAAACACGCTATCTGAGGTCAAGTCCGCAGGTCACCAAAAGAAGCTTCCTGGGCTGTAACGACCAAAGACCCAGGCCCAGGCATGGGCTTATATAGGTT
>CAUYQV010197563.1:0-14974 GCA_963574575.1 Galagoides demidoff | reverse complement strand
CCCAGGAGTTGGAGGTTGCTATGAGCTATGATACCATGGCACTCTACCCAGGGGGATAGCTTGAGGTTCCGTCTCAAAAAAAAAAAAGTAATAGCTCTACAAGGATTAAGACACAGAAATGTTACTGGAAGAAGAGGGTCTGGTAGCTGTCACTGTCAGCTAGATGCAGAGATGGGGATTGGGTCTACCAAACTTTATTTTCAGAAGGCCAGCAGTTCTGGAGAACAGCGAGAGTAGTCTCTAAGACTCTTCTGCCTCAGTTACAATTCCAATAATTTTTTTTTTTTTTTTTGCAGTTTTTGGCTGGGTTTGAACCCCTCACCTCTGGTATATGGGGCTGGTGCCCTACTCATTTGAGCCACAGGCGCCATCCTACAATTCCAATAACTTTTTTTCTAATGCCAGGAAACAAACCTAGAAAATTTCAACTTTATCTGATAGAAAACAACATCAAAGTGGTCTTCACTCTAAGAATGCAAAATGTGTAAACAACAGAAAGGCAATTTTCACTTTAACAAAATAGCTAAGAGAGTCATCAAAGAAAACATCATTTTATCAAAGTAACCTTTACTCTCAAGATCTCAACACCTATTGTCTATGTGTGACTACCTCCTCAGAGTCTCCTGAGACAGATACCCTCACAATCATGGAGAAAGCCTAACTAGATAATCATGGGGGCCCAGAGGAGAGGAGCTAAGCAGACCAGGTCAGCTGTTTTGCTTCAGCTTAGCTTCTCAGACTTTATCTTATATGCTGCTTTTCTGGCTTCAAAATGATTAGGAGTATTGGTTGGACATATTTATAACATTAGGCAAAATGGGTAAAAAAAACCTACTAGGACAAAATAAAAGTAAATGACAGAATGTCTGTGATCTGCATTGCAAGGTGTTATCATTAATTTATAAGAATCTTACACCCCATTTTCTCGATCAAAAAATAGGCAAAGGATAGCAACAGCAATTTTCAAAAGAACAAGGTAAGCAATGAGGAAAAATGGGAAGAAAAAAAGGTATAACTCATGGTAGGAAAAGAAAGACTCATTAACATGAGTTACCATTTTCACCTTAAAAATTGGCAAAGATGTTTTAGAATTATAATCCTCCGGGTTGTCAAGGAATTAATGAAATGGAGATTCTTCAACATATAAAAGAAAACTTTTATAATTGTCATCTTCGCTGAAACTGGAAAATCTGCTTTTAGATTTCCACACTAGAGAAACAATCAGAAATGTGCCTAAATATGTCTACACCAGGCAAATCGCACGGTCATTTACAATCGCAAGATACTGAACACATTGCATGTGCCTAAAAATAAGGAAATGGCTAAACATATTTGGTTACAGTTCTAAAACTGAATACACTTCAGCTCCTGGGAATGATATCTTAAAAATATTTCACAATATATAAAAGTATGCTCGCATTATAATGTTGATTTTAAAGGCAAGAATGAAGAGGGGAAAAAAGAATGAAGAACTATAATATGGTGTACAATATTACAATGACTACATTATAATAAATATGATAAATACAGTGTAAGTCTTGATACACAAAGAAAAAAGCCTGGAGGAAGGAAATATAGCAGACAGCGGACCAGCTGGAGGACAGGATACACAACAGGCCCTGTGACAGTCCTGTTTTAAAAAGACAAAGGGGGCTCGGTGCCTGTGGCTCAATTGGCTGGGGCGCCAGCCACGTACACCTAGGGTGGCGGGTTCGAATCCCCAGCCCGGGCCCGCCAAACAACAATGATGGCTGCAACCAAAAAATGGCCGGGCGTTGTGGCGGGCGCCTGTGGTCCCAGCTACTTGGGAGGCAGAGGCGGGAGACTCGCTTGAGCTCAGGAGTTGGAGGTTGCTGTGAGCTGTGATGCCATAGCACTCTACCCAGGGGGATAGCTTGAAGCTCCGTCTCAAAAAAAAAAAAAAAGACAAAGGGACGCAATGAAGACAGGAAATTCAGCACGCTCTTGCCCCTGGGTAGTATTGGGACATCCACTTGCTAGCTGTCTTCCGCGGGTGGGTAAATCACAGCTGAACCGTAGGTTCCTCCTATATATGTAGAAAGGGGAGCACACTTTTGTTGGAAGTATTAAATGAGAGAACACGTATAAAGCCACTCATAATGCGTCGCACAACAGTAGCTCTAAATTGTGCATTCCAAATAATAATAATAGTATTGACACTTGATGAAAAGCTTAATCAAGTTCAGACTGTGTTTTGGATGTTTTATTTCATTCGATCTTCAAAAACCTGCTCATGGAGGCCAGAACAACGATCTCCATTTCACAGAAACTGAAGGGCAGAGAAACTAAAGAAATCAGGCCAAGCTCAACACAGTGCACAACAAAAACTCACAGAGACACAGAAGGTACCGCAGATGAGCGTCCCTGGCAGACTTCAACATCGCACTTTCAGATCTCTCTATCAAAATGAAGGCTGAAGGAGAACAGCCCGACCTGGGTCGCAGCCTTGAACTTGCCAAAGACTGTAGAACCTTGCTTAATACTTATTTAGCCTCGGGCGGCGCCTGTGGCTCAAGGAGTAAGATGCCGGCCCCAAATGCCAGAGGTGGTGGGTGCAAACCCAGCCCTGGCCAAAAAAAAAAAAAAAAAACCACTTACTTACCCTTCTTACAATAAAAAGGAAGAGTTTCAAGTGCCAAAGGCGGCAGGCTGGAGCCCAAGGCCTCTGCTTCTTCCCTCCCTCCCTCCCTGCTCCCTCTGTGCACACTGCGCATGTGCTGTGTGAGCCATCTCAGTGTTACTTTTTTTTTTCTTAGTTTCTAATATTTTAAAAGCCAGGAGATTCCACCTAAAAACATGGTACCCCATGGCCTGGCCACACCAAGCGGCCTATAGTTGGGAGTGGCTATGGACAAAGTACCTCCACTTTGCTTTTGTGAGCTGTCCTTTGGTATCTTTAGGGTTAGTGTCAGGCCCCTGCAAACATTTGGTTTCTGAAATAGCCACCACCCCTTGGGTCCCCTCTAGTCCTGACATTCTGTGATTCTGAGGTTAAATTAACGACCGTGTGAAGAAAACATGCCAGGAAGACAAGGCTATAGATTTGTTCCCCCAAGGATACAGAGAAGGTCCCCAAGGGTACATAGTCCCAGTAGTCTCACCAAAGAATATTTTTGAGTTATCTTTTTAGTGTGATAAAAAAACATAAAATTTTCCATCTTCATCATTTTAAAAGCACAGGTCAGTGGCATTGAGTACATTTATACGACTGCACAACCGTCACCACTATCCATCGCCAGAACCTTTTCATCTTGCAAAACTGAAACTCTGTCCCTGTTAACAATAGCTCCCTCTGCCTCCTCTGCAACCCCATCCCCTGGCAACCAGCCTTCTACTTTCTGTCTCTAGACTTTTACTGCTTTCGGCCCATCATATAAGTGGAATCATACAGAATTTTCTTCCTGTGACTGGCTTATTTCACTCAGCATAGCATCCTTAAGTTTCATCCATCCTGTAGCATGTGACAGGATTTCCTCTTTAAAGCTTTTTAAAGTCGAATAATTATTCCATTGTATACATAAACCACATTTTTGTTATCCAATCATCTGCTGATGGACGCTTGGGTTGCTTCCATCTCTGGTGATTGTGAATGGTGCTGCAGCGAGCTCGGGGGCATCTGCACGTGATATGCCAGGATCTCTTTGAGAGCCTCCTCCAGTCCCTCTGGATAGATGCCCAGGAGGAGGGCTGCCAGGTCATGCGGCAGTCCTATATTTAGTGCTTTCAGGAGCTGCCACCCTGTTTACCGCTTTACAGTTCCACCAACATTATCACAAGTGTTTCTGCGTTTTGGTTTTTTGTTTGATTATTTGTTTGTTTGTTTTTTGAGACAGAGTCTCACTATATTGCCCTGGGTAGAGGGCCGTAGCGTCACAGCTCACAGCAACCTGAGACTCTTGGACTTAAATGATTCTCTTGCCTCAGCCTCCCAAGTAGCTTGGACTACAGGCACCTGCCACAATGCCTGGCTATTTTTTTGTCACAGTTGTCATTGTTATTTAGCTGGCCCGGGCCGGGTTCGAACCCTCTGACCTCAGTGTATGTGGCTGGGGCAGTAAGCACTGTGCTACGGGTGCCGAGCCCTGTTTCTAAAGAACAGAAATCCTGCTGTATACACTGTTTCAGAGTACACAAACAGGAAGTACAGTGTTACATTTCTTTCAGGAGGCAAAGGCAGTTTGATCTTCAGGTTTGTAAGTACAAAGGCCAGTTTCCTAAAAGACAAAAATTTAAAATCAAACGTCAGTAGATAGAATACAAGAACACATTAAAAGATTGGTTTATCCTAGAAATAACAAAATACAAGGAAAACAATACAATAAAAGCTAACAAAATACTGGGAAAATATATCTGCAATTTATTTTATTGATTAAGAGAAAAGTCATTAGTATATCAGGAAACTACTAAACTTCAAAATCTATTCTCAATTGGCATATTTTAAAGCAAAGAGACAATATCATGTGTAACAGTGGCTCACTTCTCTTAAAAAATAGATAGATAGTGAGTGGCACCTGTGGCTCAAAGGAGTAGGGTGCCGGCCCCATATGCCAGAGGTGGCAGGTTCAAACCCAGCCCCAGCCAAAAACTTCAAAAAAAAAAAAAAAGAAAGGAAGATGACAAGGATAGATTTCATTACCATTTCTGTTTTTCAGATTTCTAGAAATGTTGGGAGATTCCTCTAATTTAATATTATGTAGTTCTGTCTTTTCTTACTACTTGTGCATTACATGATTGTATAGGGAAAAAAACCCAAGAGCATTAACTAAAAAATACACTAGAGTAATAAGTATTATTCAGCAGGACCACTGCATATGTGAAACCAGGAACAAGGAGTTCGGAAAGGCCCTTAAGACAATACCACATGTACCCTGTAAGTATACACAACTAATACGTATCCATAGTAATTAAACATTAAAATATGTTTTAAAAGTAGGAGAGGATAACAAACAATGTAACCCCATCATCTATACCCTCATATTAATCCAAAATTAAAAACAAGAAAAAGAAAAAAAAGAAGAAAGTACAGAGAAATTCTCTTCACTTGATGATTGAAAACAAAACACTAAATACGGTTACCTGGGAGAATAAGACATATAAACTTTAGGGCTTAATTAAGTCAGTCCTTCAATAAGAAAATCTGGCCTTTGGAGAATGACCCACATGTCCTGATCCTAACAATGTTAAGAGAAAAGTAGATGTGTCCACATACAATATACAAGGATGGCAGGGAGAAGGCCAGGCCAGCCCTAAGGGGGTAGGTCCCCTGCAAGGAGGTAGGTGACAGGTCACTGGGAAACTTTTACTTATTATTTTTGAGCTTCTCTAAGTGACATTTGTACCAAAATGTACTCATGAGCTGTCTTTGTAACTTTTTAAAGAACAAAAAAGAGAAAACTATGGCCCAGAAGTTGCTAGTAGGAAGTTGGGAGGGTGTGGCATGGGCCTCACAGGTACCCATGGGTCAGGTGGACTGTGTGGAGCTGTGTGGGGCAGACTGGAGCCCTGTGCTGGCTCCACACCCACTGGGAGGACTGGACAGTGTGGGAGAGACAGTCAAGGCAGGACCCTGGAGGGGGAGCCAGAGTGAGTCTTGAGGAGTGGGAGCTGGCCACACACAAGAGGGTCACAGGGTCACATGTGGCACAGGAAGAGGCCCTGGGACCAGCAGGCTGTCGTGTAGACTGGTGGAAGAATGCCTTCTGCATAGGAAATGATATGCCCAGCCAAAAGCCAGAGGAAGGAGAAAAACGAGGGACAGCAGGAATATCCACTGGGTTTAATATCCAGGTAGAGCCCAGTCACCTTGACAGTGGCAGTTCCTGAGTTATGGGTGGAAGTCATAAAGAGTAAGTAAGAAGCAGAAAAAAATAAGAAAACTGCAAATACCCTTTCAGAAAGCAACTATGGGAGAACAGAGGTGGGGTGGTCACTGAAAGATGGTTGTGGGGTTAACAGGGCCCAGTATAAAAGACACAGGTTGGAGGGGACAGGGTGGGGTGGCTCCCCCAGCAGCCCAAGCAGAAGGGTGCATCACCGGCCTGAGGAGGGTGTTTAAGGTCAAGGGAAAAGGGTAGGCGAGGGGGCTGGCCAGGCGCATGAGAAGGAGCTGCAGGTGAGCACAAATTTGGAGCCCTGTTCTGACCTGCAGGCTGGACGAACAAGCAATGAGAGATGCTGATCAATCCAGGGTTCATGTTTAACAGGAGAGGGGCAGCAGAGGGAGCAGCAAGATGGAGGGAGGGGCTGGGCTAGTCAGAGGGAGCACCAGAGATTCCCGAGAGCTGAGACATAGGAAGCAAAAGGAAGTCAGTGGGATAGTGGGGTTGGTGCGGGTCAGGAAATGGAATATTAAAATTTAATAGAGATCTGATAAAATATATATTGGCCTTAGATCCTGAATTCATTAAAATTAATTTCAGCTACATGTAACAGAAAACCCCCAAATTTAAAAAGAATTCATTTTTTCCCACCTAAAGGAAGTCCAGAGGAAGGCACTGGTGGCCCAGTCTCCTTCTGTGCCTCTGCCCTACCATCCTAGCATATGACTTCTATTTTCCAGGACACCTCATGATCTAACATGGCTGCTGTGCACCAGCCATCACATCCATATTTTATACAGCAGCACAAAGGAAGATGAGATAAAAAGATACAACTCCCAGCCCTCTTTAAAGAGCCTTCCAGAAAACTTCACCCAACTTTCATCTTTTTGACCAGAATTTAGTCACCACACCCAGAGGCATGGAAGGCTGGTAAACATCATTTTTTATTCCAGGTAGCAACAGTCCAGGGCAAACTCAGGTTTCTGTCACTAAGGCAGAAGGGCATGATGGATCACAGGTAGCCAGACTTCCCAAGGACCCCAGTCAGTTCTGATGTAAGAGCATGCCATTGATCCCTGAGGTTGACAGGAAAATAGAATACCTATCTCTGTCCCCTGGAAGCTACTGTTTCTGATGCAAGAGGAGTTTACCAAGCCCAGAAAATTCCCACTGGTGAGTTGGGTAGGAAGCTCTCATTGCTGAGACTTTCAGTGCAATCATCTGGAATAGCTGCTACCTTAGCTGCCTAAAAATAAGGCACTGTTCTATCTTGTCTTCAGGCTCATTTTAGACTGGAGTGAATAGTCCTAACTTAAGAGATCTAAGACAGGGCAATGAGTTATGTAAAAACTGAGTGCCTTCTCCCGCATAACCTCTGTCCTGTGTGCCCCCCGCTCACCCCCACAGCGGGTACAGCAGCCCAGTCTCTGTTCCCCTGCCCACCCACTCCCTCTGAAATTCATTCATTGCTATTCATTCAAGAAGTGCCCTAAGTGCCCATGACAAGACCCCTTCTCCCTGACATAGCTTGGCACCTGCGTGAAGCTTCAGAGTCTGGGACAGTTCCTCTCCAGCACCTTTGGGGGATCCCTATTCCACACACATTGGCTCTGTGTGGGCACTGACTCTGAAAAAATGGGAGAGACCCGGCTTGATGGCTCAAGGCCTCTCAGAACCATTCACGAGCCCAGGTTTTCTCAGGCCAAACATGGTCGTTACTCTGTGCTCCTCTTGGAAGGATTTATTTTCCTTTGCACAAATACCAAGCTCAGAGAAAAGCTACAGTCTACATTTGAACCATGAAATGTAATCTGTGATTTATACTACTCACAAAATGAAGCAATTAAAAAATGAACCCTAGGCTGGGCGTGGCAGCTTGCACCTGTAATCTCAGCACTTTGGGAGGATCACTTGAGGCCAGGGGTTCAAGGCCAGCCTGGGCAACATAGTGAGACCCCATCTCTAAAAATTTTAAAACATTAGCTGGGTTTGTGGTTAGTGCCCAAAATCCCAGCTACTTGGGAGGCTGCAGCAGGAGGATCAGTTGAGCTCAAGAGTTTGAGGCGACAGTGAACTACGATGATACCACTGCACTCTAGCCAGAGCAACACAATGAAATTTTGTTTCTAACCACCCCCCAACATACACACTAATGACTCCTCTTAAATAAATTAATAAAAATTCAAATACAATTTTTTTTTTTTTTTTGGCTGGGGTCAGGTTTGAACCCACCACCTCCCGTATACAGGGCTGGCGCCCTACTCCTTTGAGCCACAGGCAGCCCTTCAAATACAATTTTTAAAGATAAATTTAAAAATTGAGCCCTCATTTCCCAGTTATGACAGTTAGTAAAAATCGCATTGTGCTATAGTTATTTTATACATTGTATCTTTCTGCTTGAATTTACACTCTGAAAAAAAGACAATTCTCATTCACATTTATATAAATTAATTTACATGGAGTTATATAGGTTAAACACATTTATATGAATGAATATGAATTTATAAACATATTTTTATATGACTAATTATTAATACCAATTAAATGAACCAGGAAAGCTCCCTTTAGGGCATTTTATTCCAAAGTGCCATGAATCTTCAAAGGTAAGCTCATAACCTTGAAAGATTTTCAGTTAAGTTTAAAGATTCCAGGTGAATTGATGTTTCTCAATCTAGGAAAGAAGCCTGTAGGTTAGTTTTGGTGCTTTAAAAACGCACCTTAAAGCCTTACTGGGCATCTTTCCAGCTTCCATTACACAAGCCACTGATGCCGGTGGCTGCCTCTTTGAGTAACTGCCACAGCTGTGTGGGGCAGTGCCTGCGAGGTACAGGCACCCTCAGTCTCAGAAGCCTCCAACTTTCTGTTGCTGTTATGAATGCATCTGGAGAGAGTGTTGTTTAATTAATGAAGGAGGCACGTAGTACCCTGGTATTCTTGGCCTGATGAAGACACTTGGAGGGGCTGCCCCAGCCTGCCTGGGTGCTGCAATTCCCCCCAGAGCAGAGCACCTGCTAGCAGCTGGCAGAAGTGGTGAGAGCTGCTGTTTACTGTCTGCTTCACAGAGCTTGTTAGTAACTTGAACGCTATTGACTTTCAGTAATGAATGCAAATGGAATTGTCTGTGGAAAGGCCCAGTTGATGGTGCCCAAATTCATATAAACTCAAAAGCATAATACTCCTTTGGTTTCTAGATTCTCTAGACCACCTTTACTTTTAAAGTAGTCATCTTTCCTAACTGTGGCCTTGGTGCTTGTTAATACAAATTTCTGCACACTTCTGCCCAGTAGAATTTTTGGCCAGAATGGAAGTACTCTATTTTCCAAACTTTTTGGTGGCAAAACCCTGACCTTGGGCAGGTTACCAACATGAGAGCCACTAACTGCCTGTGAGTACCAGGGTCTTGCAGTGTGGCTCACATGACTAAGAAATTGACTTTTAAATTTTATTTCATTTTAGTTAATTAAAATTTAAACTTCCAAAGCAACAGGTAGGCTGGGAGGCTGAGGTGGGTAGATCACTTGAGGCCAGAAGTTTGAAACCAGCCTGGGCAACATAGCAAGACCCCATCTCTACTAAAAATTACCTGGGTATGCTGATGCATACCTGTAATCCCAGCTGTTTGGAGGCTGAAGCAGGAGGTTTGCTTGAGCCCAGAAGTTGGAGGTTGCAGTGAGGTATGATCACACCATTGTACTCCAGTCAGGGGACAGAATGAGTCTCTGTTTCAAAAAAAAAAAACCTGCAAGTGGCGTGGGTACCACATTACATATACCAGAGCTAAAAAATCAAAAGGAATTTTTGCTCAGCTGAAAAAATATAACCGTTTCCTGCAGTGGCTCATGTAAGTTGGTCTTTATGTCAGTATTATGCAGAACTAGAGATCAGAGAAAGGACCGGGGTCTGTGAGTCTTGAGTTTTTGTCTCAATGGTAGGTGTTTTCTTACAGTTCACAGGAAATGTTGCTAATTCAAGCTTCTATGAGTGAAATAGTCACTCAAAATTTCAGAAAAAAATGAACCAGAAATCAGATCCATATTAAATACCAAAACAGGACTATATCAATAACTAAATGGAATCACACTCCCTCCCATAGAAACAGCTTTAGGGTTTCTATGCGAGCAATAAGAACACTGTTTTTCTCATCAACAGTGGTTTAATATGTACACTTAGTTGGCATTTCATATTCATTGAAATAATGGCTTCTAGACTTTTTGGTCACATGACCTTGGGCATATTATTTAACCTCAGTCTTTTGTTAACTAGTGCCTTAGCTTGTTTATCTATATAACTGGGATAATGATAGTACCTACTTCATAGGATTGTCATGAGTATTAAATAAGATAATGATTAACAAGGGTTTAGTCCTCACACAATAAACATTCAATCAACACTAGCTATTTTATTTTGTTGTGAAGGTTTGGAGTGTCTCCCATGTATTAATCATTTGCTAATATTCTTAGTTTAGACATTTGGAGATGGCTAAAACCGACTTGCTGATACCTGTAACTGTTCATCCAGAATGTCTTGTCTCCAGACTGGCTTGTCTGCCAGGCGGCTGTGGTTCTGCAAATAGAGCATCTCACTTGGATGCAAAGGGTCAGAAAGCCTAAGAAACCAATGAATAGGCAAAGCAATCATGCTTTCCTAAATGCCAAGCCCTTCAGGGACTTACCTGCCTTTCTCTATAAAAGTATAGTAAATAGCATGAACTCTATCTTAAGAACAGTACCAGGAGCTGGAGATTCATGTACTGGTGTGCCAAGTTCCAGCCCTGTTTTTCTAAGACTAAGTCAGAGCTGACTCGTAGATTTTCTTTTTGCAACTATTGTGCAGTGATGAGAGAGCGAAATAGTCTATCTGGGAGAAATAGTCTAATAATATAAATGCATGAAAAACAGAGAGAAATAGTCTATCTGGGAGAAATAGTCTGATAATATAAATGCATGAAACACATCGTGGGAAACATTGCTGTATATGCGTATTTCACAGGGAAAATTCTTGCCCTGACTGGGCAATTTCAGAGCATACGTGAGTGTTCACACAGAGACACACAGGCTTGCGTGTGTCCACACCTTCTCTCCTGTTGTTGAATGTTATCGGTGGGGAAGAAGGAGGAGACAGCAAGTAAGACCCAGCTGTGAGGGTTAATGGGAGATTGTGAGTCTCATTCTTACTAGAACCCTCAGTTTTTAGTACTTTCTTGCTTCCCGTATGAAGCCATCCTTTGAGAGGCTCTCACAGCGTGGTGCATGAGGGAGCCACAGGAGCGCTGGTCCCCTCCCTTCCCCATTGTCTTCCAGGGAATAATGGAAAACATTGAAATGGATTTTTTAATAGTTGTTTTATCCTGGTTTAGCTTTGAAATATAAAAATCGGGGAAAGGAACAACACACATTTCAACAAAGCAAAATGAAAATATTTTGCCATCTTCTACTTTGGAATACCCACTGCGACTGGAATTGGGTTTTAAATGCATGAGCGTGATTGCTGTCCTTCTGTGCCTCCTGCCCAGGAGTCATGCACTGCAGCCGGTGTGTACCGTTGGGAGATGGCCAGGCCTGGACAGCAACTGCTAGGGCCAATGAGAGTTCAGATCCTGCCCCCAGGGCTCAAGGTCCCCAAAACCCCAGAACAGCCCCCGACACAGAGGGAGGACTTTTTCAAGCACTCAGATCCCTTCTCCCTTTCTGGCCTCCTTCCTTCCCCACTCTTCATTTAGTCACCACTTACTGATGATCACACAGGGAAGGTACAAGATGAAAAGATGAGTAAGATGCACACCCTGCCCTTCGTGAGATTGCAGTCCAGGGAGAGAAAGAGAATAAAAGTCAGCCAGGATCTCACTGTGCAACAGAGGAGCCCCTGGTGGTGACCCCACTGCTCTCCCCACCTGTGTCACTGATGCAGGTGGCACCTTACTAGAACCTGCAGGGCATCAATCCTTGCTGGGTGGTGGCGCTGCAAAGTTGAAGACAACATGGTCCTGTCCCCAAATAGCCCTATCATTCCTATAGCCTATCATTCCTGCAAGGACAGGTATTCTGAGAGCAGAGAGAGGGGAGAAGCTGAACCACAGAGACACAGGGACAGCGCCCAGACCTTGCAGCACCAGACCCCGCAGCACCAGACCCCAGAAACAGCAGGCCTGACACCTCCCTGAAGATTAAACTCCACAAAAGGGGACCCAAGCAAGCCTAATTTAATTTGCATTCCTCTTTCAAGAAGGAAACATATCCATGATGGCAAAAACAATCACATAAATGCTATATTCACTGTACTGTTGAAACTTGAGATTTTAAATAGAACTTTGTGGTAATGAGACGCACCTTGCTCCTCGGAAGCAGCCATAGGGAAGTTTGTGTGTTTCATTTTGTTTGGAGTTTGTCTTGGAGTTGTTTGGAGGGGTAGTTTTTGTTTGTTTGATTTTTTTGTTTGTTTGTTTTAGAATAATGAATAACAGTTGGCAACAAAAAACGTCAGCACTGTCCTGACACAGCAGTCAAATTCCCAGTCTTCAGGGGCCCTGTAAATCTGAACATAAAAATTATCTTCACTGGGGAAAAGAAAAGCAAAAAAAATAAAATAAATAACAACCACCACTAAGCTGCTGCATTTTTGCAAAAGTTCAGCATTCAAAAGAAACTTCCTTGCTCGGCCTACATCTGTTGATTGGTAATCTGTCACTCAGGTTAAAAACAAAACAGAAGTGGGCATTGTTCTGATGCTGGCCCTGATAACATCCCAAGAAAACTCTAGAGCTGGCAAGAGAGAAAAGCAGATAATGGTCAAAGCTATCACATGAGTTTAAAAAGCACTGTGATTTTTCTTTGAAAGGAACATCTTCAGTTTCCAAGGCCATACACAGCTCCTAACTGAGGCTTAAAATTTTCCACTGAGCTCCCTTCTGAGAACAAACGCTATTCAGAGGCAAGTCCCTACCACTGTGCTTCCAAACTCACTGCCCAAGGACACTCCAGGGCTTCCGAGCTGGCCAGTCAGACCACGGGACAGCCTTCAAAACTGCAATCTGTTTCTCCTTTGCCTGGGAGAATAAGATTTTTGCAAACTGGCTTTCCAGGTCTTCTGCAATCAGAATTGATCTTCCCAGGGTGATAGAAGTAATATCTCACATACATTAAGGGCTTTCAAGTTAACAAAACTTATTTTTTGCATCTGTTATTTAATCCTCCAAATGACACTCTGAAGAAGCTATTGTCACCCTGTTTACCTCACAAATGAAGCCAATTCTCAGAGAAATGACTGGGAGTAAGTGGAGCTCGTCCACCCCCAGGCCAGGGCTCCAGCCCTCCTCTCAAGCCATGACTCCCAATGGCCGCTCTCCAGCCATCCCCCGCTATTTCTCGGCATTGCCAGCAGCTTCCTGGTACCCTGTAACTTACTGTCCCTGAAATTGCACCTCCCATTTATCTTCAATATCTGCCATCTCCTTCACCTCTTTCTGGAAGCCTCAGCCAGCCTTAGGGTTTTTGGTGCCAACTCCCAGGTGGCAGGTGTGGCCCTCAGCAGTCTGGCTTCAGTAAGAGTGATAGGGCTGGAAGGGAAGTCTTTGACTCACCCTGGGTTTGGAACCTCAGTTGTTCCAAGGAATTGTTTGCCATAGGAAAGTTCCTCGCCCTGCTCCCTGGATCGCTCTTTCCTCACCTCTCATCAGTGCCTGAAGGCCAGTTGCCCCCAGCATGTGGCCTGTAGTCCCTTGACAAGCAGAATTGCAGTAAGTTCATCAAACACACACACAAGCACGCTGGGACTTCTGGCTGATATGAGCCTACGCATGTATATTTCTCTCCACTCCTGTCATACATGCTAACTAAATGACGGTGAAGAGAAAAATGCAAACACGTAAGAAGAAAGAAAATGGGCGAGGACAGGAAGGCAATCAGGCTGGGCGGCGACCTGAAGTTTCCTTACACAGGAGGACACAGGGTTTTACCTCCATGTTCTTGTTCTTAGGAACCTCCTAGAAGGTGTGTTTCAGCAAAATGAGGCCTAAACCAAGAAAGAAGGAGACACAGAAGCCAAAAAGCTTCTCCCAGAAGAGAGACAAAGGGAGTCCCGGGGGCCGCCCGGCAGAGGGATAGCACTCCCCCCACCAGCCCACCAACCAACAGACAGGGTGTTCAGAACCATGCCTGAAACTTGAAAAAATTATTTACAGGCAGGTGACAGATTTGTTGGGAAAGTAGGAAAAATTGAACAATAGACATATAGAAAGCTAAGCAAATAAAAACCACAGTCATGGTTTACGGGGGTGGAAGGGCTAGGGGTGGAGAGGGGTGTTATAAACAAAAGAAAATGTAAACATGGCACGAAACTTAGTCTACAAGTGACAGTGCACGTAATGAAAATGCTGTAAATAGCCATCATGCCTTTAAGCCAAGCACAGGCCTTGGCTATGCCATGAGGCTGGGGAGGGGCATGTGTGCTGGCTAGTCAGAGCTAACCCTTCAGCTACCGTCATGAAAATGTCCACAGTTCCCGAAACTCCATAAGTCATTAAATGGCATAAGAAACACATTACTGAGAAATATAAAGTAAATAGGAGACGAGCAGTAAGAAATGAAAGGCTCTGGTTGCCTCTGGGGCAAAGTACCGGTTGGGATGAACTGAGTACAGAATGGGAAGAGGATAGAGATACTTCAACTTTTAAACATTTACTGCTGTGATAAAAATTAAAAATAGCCAATCCATTAGTTAATAGCTAGTTAATCAAATAGTGTGAAATACAACTAAAACCCGCATCTCACAAATTTAAATAATGAAATGATTTTCCAATATAATCATATAATCATCAAGATTAGATCGTCAATGAGACAGAACTGGATATAACCTTCAAGCTCAAAAGACCTGTAGATATCACCTATGACAGCCTTGGGGAAATGTTACCAATATTATTGCTGATAACATCCTGTAGCACGCACTGACCTTGGAGACTTGATGAATTTGAAAGGAAAGACCCCTAAAGACTTAACATTTTAGTTCTTAATACTGTTTTTAATGAGAGAGAATTTAGAACAGCAATTCTCAACCTGTGGGTCGTGACCCCTTTATAACAATGAAGATACATCCTGCGTATCAGATATTTATGTTATGATTCATAACAGTGGCAAATTTAC
>CAUYQV010197560.1:0-59855 GCA_963574575.1 Galagoides demidoff | reverse complement strand
AAATAAGTAGGCTCGGCGCCTGTGGCTCAATCGGCTAAGGCGCCAGCCCCGTACACCTAAGGTGGCGGGTTTGAATCCCCAGCCTGGGCCCGCCAAACAACGATGGCTGCAACCAAAAAATGGCCGGGCGTTGTGGCGGGCGCCTGTGGTCCCAGATACTTGGGAGGCGGAGGCAGGAGACTCACTTGAGCCCAGGAGTTGGAGGTTGCTATGAGCTGTGATGCCATGGCACTCTACCCAGGGGGATAGCTTGAGGCTCCATCTCAAAAAAAAAAAAAATTAAATAAATAAATAAATAAATAATAAATTGGTGGCAGCTATAGCTCAGAGGGTAGGGCGCCAGCCACATACACCGAAGCTGGTGGGTTCGAACCCAGACCAGGCCAGCTAAACAACAATGACAGCTGCAACAAAAAAATAGCTGGGCGTTGTGGTGGGTGCCTGTAGTCCCAGATACTTGGGAGGCTGAGGCAAGAGGATTGCTTAAACCTGAGAGTTGGAGGTTGCTGTGAGCTGTGATGCCACGGCACTCTACCAAGGGTGACATAGTGAGACCCTGTCTCAAAAAAAAAGAAAGAAAAAAGAAGAGAAGAGCCTCAGAAAGAGAGGGTATTGGGACCAGGCATAGCACCCAGCAGACATTGTCCACTTAACTCCCTAATCTGCCTTCTAATCTCTAATGCCAGCTTATGCCGCTACCTGCCAGGTCACCTGTCTGGTGGCCTAGGGATTCTCTGGCCCCATCCTCAGATCTCCCCTCTGCACTCAGTCTCTCCCCATGTGGCATGGATAGCAGCCCCCAGACCATAGGCCCTAATGTGGGGGCTCACCTGGTAGGGCCATGACTAGATGAAGTGAATGAGGGGCCTAGGCACAAAATGTAAGGAGCCACTCACTCTCAGGTGCTGACTTCACCCTGTCACCAATCTGAGCAGGAGCGCCTCCTTATATTTGTGCCCTGGGTGCCTCACTTGCCTCACCCTCATCCTGGCCCTGCTACTCAGACCTTTATGTTGGGACCCAGCTGGCAGACATTGAGCCCCTATGCTACTTTCATACCCTGCTAGCAGGCTGGGGGCCCCAGAGGGCCAAGCAGTGAAACTGTAGGCCAAACCCTTCCCTGGCCAAAGCTCACCAAGAGGCTCTTTACCCAGAGAAGCCTGAGAATACCAGATTATGAGAGATTTAAGGGATTTATCAGTGGCTCAATAATGGGTCAATAAAAATGACACTTTGAAACCCCAGGTGAAGGAGGAGGCGGGCAGGATTCCTGCTATAAATCCCTGGGTCAGACCCAGAGTCTGTATGTATGAACTTCCTGGCACTCAGACAGAATCAGAGCCCATTTAAATCCCCAGAAATGCAGAGTGGGCATTCATTACACTCCTATATTACAGATAGGGGAACGGAGACACAGAGCAGTAGGGTTACTTAGCATGAGGCAGGGCCTAGATTTCCCACCAGGTGGGTTAACCCCAGAGGTCATAGGCCAGACTCCCAAAGAAGGAAAGAATATTCTCTAAAGACAGAGCTTTCCCCTCCTCTTACCATGCATTCATTCTCTTCAAACATTCCCAACTCCTCCACATCAGGCCTTCTGCTGGGCTCTGGCACTGAGGGGCCACCCAGACAGGGTTGGCCTTGGAAGAGTCCCACCAGGCATTGAAGCCAGGACAGTGACACTGACAGCAACAACACCCCTCACCAGAAAGTGATGAGAAATGCAGGTTAGGTGACAGGGGAATTCAGAGGAAGAAGCATCACCTCTGACTGGGGATAAGGCAAGACTTTAGCTATGTTGGGCCTTGCAATGGGGGACATTTCAGGATGGGCAAGGGGCAAAGTATAAAGGATGATGGACTTCCTCATACCCAGAACACTAACAATGATGATCTCAGCACATGATCCTGCAAACATGGAGTGCCTACATTTTTGCACAAGGCCAGCACTACATGTAATGCCCATTCTGCCTCCTCAGCTGAGTCCCCCTGCCCATGGGGAGTGGATCTGTTGGAAGCTGCTCTGTACGCCAGCCAACACGTACTATTGAAAGCCCTCCCCCCCCCCAAAAGACCACACCCATCTCCACTTACTCCAAAAGGGCCCAAGGGGCCTGTTCCCACTTCCCACATGGGGCCATCCTGAGCCTAAAAATCAAGGTCTCTTAGTGGAGGAGCGCAAAGGCGCTCTTTTGGGGGCCATTCCCAGTGTGAACATCAGGTGGCAGTGCAGGCCCAGATTATCAGGTGTGTGCTTTGGTGGGTGCTTTGGTGAAGTCCAGCCTTGAGAGTTTTTTGTTTTCGTTTTTGTTTTTAAGACAGAGTCTCACTCTGTCACCCTCAATAGAGTACTGTGGCGTCACAGTTCACAGCAACCTCCAGCTCTTGGGCTAGGGCGATTCTCTTGCCTCAGCCTCCTGAGTTACTGGGACTACAGGTGCCCGCTACAACACCCAGCTATTTTTGTTGCAGTTGCCACTGCTGTTTTAGCTAGCCGGGGCTAGGTTCAAACCCGTCACCCCTGGTATATGGGACCATCGCCCTACCCACTGAACCACAGGCGCTGCCCCCTTGAGGTTTTTTTTAAGTGTCCAGGGTCTGGGCATCTGGTGCACTGGAGCTGTTTGTTTCCTTCCCACCGGTAGCAGGTCTGGATAGGGCTGGATCAGGGAAACTGGTCACCACTGGAGCCTGAGCCTCTAGAATGAAACCTGGTACATTGTAGGTGCTTAGGCTATTTATCTAATTGAGAATTGAACAAGTGGTTCTTGCTTCTTGGAAACTAAACAAGTTAATATATTAGAAGCACATAGAGAGCCTTCAATAAATGTATTCATTTATTTGTCTTATGGAGGGTGGGGTGGTTCTCTTCAGACAGGACCCCGGAGGACCCCTCCCCATCTGGCATCAGGGTGTCTCAACTGTGGGCCCAACTGGACAGCCTCTGCCAGCCAGAGATAAAGAGTAAGCCCTAGGGCATCACCACACAACACTGCAGCCCTTGTGGGCAGTTGGGGGTATAGGAGGGGCCTGCCACAAGCATTGAAGGTGGCACAAGGACTAGGCCCCCCTACGCCTCACCTAGCAGCTTTCATAGAGGGGGATCAAGCAATCTTCTGCTGTCCCACCAGGGATGGCCGGGTGCATCCTTCATAAGGGGGTTCCTGAGTGTGTCACCATGGCATGGCTGGGAGGGCAGGAGCTGTGCCATCTCTCCTCATATGTCATCTATAACAAGGCAGATGGCAGGAAACAAACAGCTCCTGCACAGCAATTATGAGAGATCAAGTGCAGCAGGCAATGGCCTCAGAGGAGGAGGAGCTGTGACCAGCCCAGGTCCTTTTTCAGCTTTAAGAGGAGACATGACTAACAGTCAATCAGTTCTGACCTCCATTGTGGGTGCTTGTGCTTGGTGTCCCAGTGACCCCCATCATAGGACCTGGGGCAACTAGACTCCTGAGGGGCCCTTGCTGCATGAACAAACTGATCTGGATTGCAGTTCAGCCACTGTGTGACTCTAAGCAAGTCCCTGAATCTTTTGCCTATTTCCTCATCTATAGTGTGGCAGGTCCTCCCTACTGGATAGGATTAAGAATTCAAGCCAGGTGCAATGACTCTAGTCTGTAGGCTCAACCACTCAGGAGGCAAAGATGCGAGGATCACTTGAGCCCAGGAGTTTGAGGCCAGCCTGGACAACTAAGTGAGACCCCCACCTCTAAAATAAATAAATAAATAAATAAATAAATAGTTCATATTTCTAGAAGGCCTTCCTAGACCAATGCCTAACATGTAGGGATACTAAATATTTGCTAAGTAACATGCTAAAGGTCCACAGGGTGGCTCAGGGAATGCAGGACTTTTGCAGGGGTAGAGCCTCTGAGCCAAATACAGACTCAGCCCTCAGGTAGCCCTGGGATCCATAGGGACTACAGGTCCACCCAGTTCTAGGTCATACCTCATACTTCCTGGCTCAGCCTCTGGTCTAATCTTCCCAGGTGGCCCAAATTCTAAAACTGCCTCTGTCTAGCAATGAATGTGGACCACCAAATCTCCCATTGCCTGGTGGAGGCAAGGTCATGAGGCAGTCCCTTGCTGCAAACCTGGCTTGACCTGGGGCCTCCTGGAGACAGCACAGGCTCTAGGATCCATTCTGGGAAGAATGAGTGGGTGCAGCTGGGGCAGGCAAGAAAGCATGGGGCAGAGCTTGAGCTCTGGGCCAGAGAGCCCGCTAACCTGGCTCCAAGCAGCAGCCTTGGGTCACAAGGCCATGGAGTACTTTTCCACAGGAAAGGATGTGGTCCCTCAGGTCCCTGACAGTTTCTGAAAAGTAGCAGATGACAGAGGCTACTTGACTGCTTCCCTAGGAGGCCAGGGGTGGTGGTGGCAGGATATCCAGGCTACAGGGGGGAAAGCTGGCCCCTAGCCCCGACTAGTTCTCTGCCTGGCTCAGGGACACCTTCTGTCTTCTCAGTCCCCAGGCCAGAAATCAGGGCCTTCCCCTAGCCCACAGGCCACAAAGATCTCTTCTCCCCAAGTCTTATAAGCAGGGACATAAGTACTACCTGACAGCTTTTCCTGAGTCTCCCAGCCACTCCTGCCAAGCTTCTAGCCATGCCCTATGTGCCACTGCCCCTCTATCCTCCACTTGCAGACCTTCAGTGTTTCTGCTGAAGTCCAGAATGCCCCAGTCTGGTCTTCAAGGCCCTCAGCCTTCTGCCTCCCATTTTGTCCAACCCAAGCCATCTGCTCAGATAGCAGCCAATCTCCTGCCTCTGTCTCCTTGCCCTGTGCCTGTGCCATGGTTACTTCCCACCCTGCCCCTGTCTGGGCTTTGTCCCTGCTGGCCAGAAGCCTCCCTCCCTGCCCTCCTCCCAGCTCTCTGGCAATTACCTGGGTGATTAATTTAGCGATTAATCATGCTCTGGCTTCTTAGGACAGCCTCTTCTGCTGGCCTAGCCTGGAATATAAATCTACTTGACTTTACTTTCCCTGAGAAGGAGAAGAGGGACTGAGCCCTGGAGGCAGGAGGGACAGAGTCCACTCTGAGTCCTATTGCCTGGCCCTGCCCCAGACACACAGGGGCTGCTTGTAAAGGTGTCCAGAATGGTATTTAGCTAAAACAGAGACCTGGATCCTCGCTCTGGGAAGGCCCTAAGGATGCAGCACTAAAGTGCTACAACTCAGCCTGTCTCTGTGGGAACTTACTACCCCCAAGAAGGCCTCACCCCCAGCCCAGCCCTCACTCAACCTCCTGGTGACTCTGCCTCCAGGCTCTGGGGGAGCTAGGTGCTGGGGGAGAACCTGGTCCCAAGTGAGCTTCCCAGCTTGCTGAGACCTCAGAACAGGCCAAGTCCTCCTATCTGGCTGGAGGAAGAGGCAGCCTCCTGACAGAGGCGCTATTTTCAAGTGAACTTTGATTAACAGCAGGATTTATTGGGATAGGAGAAACTGAGTCTTGGTGCCTGGTGAGGTTTGAGGTCAAACCTGACCTTGTTGTGGGATCCAATGGGGCTAACCACCACATGTGTGGCCCTACAGATATAGCCACCAGATATACTTCCAGGATGGGGTCCCCATGGAGCCAGTCCTCTAGCATTGATTGAAACGCCCCCTGCCAATTAGGATTTTTGAAGAAATGTATAAAGATTCCTAATTGGCACCCTCATTAGTTGCCAATTAAACACTTAAGCATTTCTTACAAGTTTAACACATTAATAAGGAAGCTCATTACATGGCAACAAGATTTATTTCTCATATTTATTATATTGTTTCACCACTACTGACAGCAGAGTTATTTTTAAAAACATGGTTTCTTGGCTCAGCACCTGTAGCACAGTGGTTACGGTGCCAGCCACATGCACCAAGGTTGGCAAGTTCACTGGCGGGTTCAAACCCAGCTTGGGCTAGCTGAATGACAATGACAATTACAACAAAAAAATAGCTGGGCGTTGTGGCAGGCACCTGTAGTCCCAGCTACTCAGGAGCTTAAGGCAAGAGAATCGCTTAAGCCCAGGTCTTTGAGGTTGATGTGAGCTGTGACGCCACAGCACTCTACCGAGAGTGACATAATGAGACTGTCTCAAAAAAAAAAAAAAGGCTTCTTACTGATTCACATAGCCCCTTCCCACCCTGTCTTGACCAATAGCTGTTCCTACCAGCTACCTAAGCCTTGATCTCTGGTGGGCCAGGTGCCAGTGCCTGGGTCCTCCCTGGATTGTTTATGTCGATCCTCCAAGAAGGTGAGTCAAGCTGAGCACCTTCTTCCCAAAGTCTAGAAGGGCTATATCTGAGCTCTATAACAGAACACACCCCTGGAGGGCGTCAGAGCCCAAGAGCCCTGGCAATGTCTTCCCATTTATCCAAACTCCGTATTCCAGGAGCACTGGGAAGATGCTCCCTACTTTCAGCCTTTGGCAGAGCCCAGCCTGGTGGCAGGTACTACATGGGGGAGGGAGGGCTGACACTGTGAGGGCAGGAGCACAGCAGCGAAGAGAGGATAAGGGGACAGAAGGAGACTTTCAGACAGAGGAAACTATGCTGAGACTAGATGTTGGGAAGAGATTAGGGAGTCTGGAAGATGGGTGGCAAATAGAAGCAGACCCTCAAAAACCATGGTGGGGGCCAGGGTGTGGTGGCTCACAGCTATAGTCCTAGCACTCTGGGAGGCTACTGCGAGTGGATCGCTTGAGCTGAGGAGTTGGAGACCAGCCTAAGCAAGAGTGAGACCCTGTCTCTACTAAAAATAGAAAGATTAGCTGGGCATTGTGGCAGGTGCCTATAGTCCCAGCTACTTGGGAGGCTGAGGCAGAAGCATCGTTTGAGCTCAAGAATTTGAGGTTGCTGTGAGCTCTGACACCACGGCACTCTACCCAGCTGTGAAACTTTTTCTCAAAAAAAAAAAAAAAGTCATGGTGGGGATCTGACCTCCATTCAGTGGGCAACAGAGAGCCACAGAGAGTGTTGTGAGCAGGGAGAAATGTGACCAGATCTCTGGTTTAGAAAAATCAAGTGGAGGACAGACTGGGAGGGGCCACGGGAATAAATACATCTTCCCCCTCCCACCTGCTAAGCTCCTGCTCCCCTCACCCATTGACCAGGTCCAACTGGATCCCAGAGGGCAGAACTAAGTGAATGCCACCCGTGTAGCTCAACTTTCTGGGACAGGGAAGAAGAGATGGGTGCCAAGAGATCTGGAGGGAACTGGAAGTGTTGGGAAATGCTTACCCTTATTTAAAAAACACAAAGTTTCCATCCCACACCTACACTACATCTTGTTCTTACGTCACTGCATGTGGCATCCCTTTCAGTAGCTGCAGAGTATATATGGTGAGGACATTCCCTATTTATTTAGCCAGGATCCTCAGGGTGAGCTGTTTCTAAGCTATTTCCATTTAGAAACAGCACAGAGGGCACCATGTCACATGTGTGTTACTGTGTAGGGTAAGTTCCTACAAATGGAAAGTGCCAGATCAAAAGGTCTGTTCATGGGTGGCGCCTATGGCTCAAAGTAGTAGGGTGCCAGCCTCATATACCAGAGATGGTGGGTTCAAACCCAGCCCCGGACAAAAACTGCAAAAAAAAAAAAAAGGTCTGTTCATTTTTATTATTTATTTATTTGAGACAGAGACCACTGTGACACCCTCAGTAGAGTGCTGTGGCATCACAGCTCACAGCAACCTCCAGCTCCTGGGCTTAAGTGATTCTCCTGCCTCAGCTTCCCAAGTAGCTGGTATTACAGGTACCCACCACAACGCCCAGCCATTTTTTTGTTGCACTTGTCGTTGTTGTTTAGCTGGCCCGGGGCCAGGTTCAAACCCGCCAGCCTCAGTGTATGTGGCTGATGCCCTACTCATTGAGCTACAGGCGCTGCCCAAAAGGTCTGTGCATTTTTTTTTTTTTTGAGACAGAGCTTCACTTTATTGCCCATAGTAGAGTGTAGTTACATCACAGCTTACAGCAACCTCAAACTCTTGGGCTTAAGCGATTCTCTTGCCTCAGCCTCCCGAGTACCTGGGACTACAGGCGCCCACCACAATGCCCAGCTAATTTTTTGTTGTATTTGCCATTATTTTTTGGCAGGCCTGGGTTGGGTTCGAACCTACCAGCCCTGGTGTATGTGGCTGGCTCTCTGGTCGCTGAGGTACAGGCACCAAGCCTGTGCATTTTTAATTTAATAGATATTGCCAAATTGCTTATTGTTTCATGGAAGTAACACAATTTGCATTCCAACAAGCAACTATAACTTTCTGCTTTTCCCCATGGTCGCCAGCGAGTGCATCAACCTTTCACAGCTTTGGCTATTTAATTTGCATTTCTGTTAGAGGAATGAGGTTCAGCATGTGTTCGATGGTTGAGTCTTTTGGATTTCCTTTTATGTGAACTACGTGTTCATCTTCTCTGCCCGTTTCTCAGTGAGATTCTTGGTCTTCTCCTTATTGATTTATAAGAACCCTTTATACATTATGAAATTTGCAAATTTTCCCTTGGCTTGTTTGTAGTCAAAACTTTGATTCTTTTCCATGTAGAAATGTTTAATTTTTTGTAGACGTATCCATTTTTTTTCCTTATGGCTATTCTGTTTTCTGTTACATCTAGAAAAGACTATACCATGTAAAATTTATGCAAAAATCCCTTTGTTTTCTTCTAGGGCTATTTCTTCATTCTTTAGTCCCTCTAGCTTTTATCTAGAACTGATTTTGTTTTAAGGTGTGAAGTAGGAATTCAACCTAGTTTTTCCCCCCAGATTATCATCCAGTGATATCAACAGCATCTTTTCCTGGAATAACCATTCTTGGTTGAATTGTTGGGATTTAAGTCAATGTATGACTGACTGGGGAAGTAGCATGTTATGTTACCTGGCAGATAGAGAGGCAAACTCTGTCTGGAGACCAGCCATTGCAAGACCAGGATGGGACATGCCTCTAGACGTTGAGGAAACAGAGGGAAGGCCCACATGAGGAACTGCATTTGACTCTTCCTTTTGTTCTTTGGACTCCAGGAACAGTCATTTTTGGTATCCAGTTTGAACTTTGCCTGCCATACTATTAATTCCTTCAATAGATTTTGTGACCTTGACATAATCTTTTTTTTTTTTTTTTTTTTTTTTGCAGTTTTTTGGCTGGGGCTTGGTTTGAACCTGCCACCTCCAGCATATGGGGCCGCGCCCTACTCCTTTGAGCCACAGGTACTGCCCCATTTTTTTTAGAGACAGAGTCTTACTTTATCACCCTCGGTAGAGTGCCATGGTGTCACAGCTCATAGCAATCTCCAACTCCTGGGCTTAGGTGATTCTCTTAGCTCAGCCTCCCAAGTAGGTACCCACCGCAACGCCCAGCTATTTTTTGTTGCAGGTTGGCCGGGGTCACGTTCGAACCCACTACCCTTGGTATATGCAGCCGTTGCCCTACCCACTGAGCCACAGGCACTGCCCAGACCTTGACATAATCTTGATGCAGGCAGTAAGGGGTAGCCCAGAAAGGAAATATGTTCCTTCCTGTAGACCTAATCTCCCTCTACTGGGGCCAGTTGGCCAAGCCCTGAGGGTCCTGATCAATCTTCCCCTTCCCTCAACTACACTCCACTCTGGAGTTAGGGTGTTATATTATGACACGAGTAGATGATGAATGTATGCTGAGAATAGCCCAGTGGGACTCACTCCAGGTCTTACAAAGAGAGGACCAGCTGCATTTGTAAGGTAAGGACAGGATAGGCTGGTGGCACCCACCTACCACCTTCTCCCTGTTTCTCTCCCTATTCCCACTTCTACCTCTCTTCCCTGCCACCAACACGTATTAGACATGGACCTGGATGTCATTTGAGCCCTTGGTCCCCCTCAATATAGTGGAGACTGGACTGAACATCCCTGATGCTAAATATGCTTTGATAGCATTCTGTAAGTTTCTGATTGGCATCTGTCTGATGATACCTGAGGCAACTCTGAGCCAAGTCAAGGGAGGGCTTCAGTTCCAGGCCAGGACACTGTCTCCTAACCCAACAAGTGTCCTTCCCTCCATCTCCTGGGAATTGGAATAGCAGGTACTTTAGGTACTTTGCCATCAGGTGGCAGTAGTGAAAGATGTACTCTGCCTTACTCCACCCTCTTTGGTTGATGCTGTGAATCTAATCTTCAAAGAGACCCAGAAAGGCCAGTGAGGTGACTTACACCTGTAATCCTAGCACTCTGGGGGCCTAAGGAATAAGATGCCTTGAGCTCAGGGGTTCAAGACCAGTCTGAGCAAGAGCAAGACCTCACCTCTACTAAAAGTAAAAAAATAAGTTGGGCTTGGTGACGGGCACTTATAGTCTCATCTACTCAGGAGGGTAAAGCAGGAGGATCACCTGAACCCGGAGTTTGAGGTTGCTGTGAGCTAGGCTGATGATGCCATAGCATTCTAGCTGGAACAACAGAGTGAGACTCTCACTCTCTCTCTCTCAAAAAAAGAAAAAAACCTTAAAAAAAAAAAAGAAGCAAAAAACAAAGAGACCCTGAGGTTATCTAGAGGCCTGTACCTGAAAGGATTTGAAGAATGAAGGGGCCACACATGCCCCCGTTAGGCACAGGAGCTCCTTCCATCTCAAAGGAATGAGGGGCCTGTGGCCCTAACTCCCTTCCTAGCTCCTTTCCCTGTGAAGCTGCGGAGGCAGTAGCTGGGCTACAGGAGCAAGACTGGGGGCTGCTAGGGTTGGTCTTGGGGTCTCAGGATCTCAGGTGCCTGAGATGCCCATACCAACCAGGCCCACTAGCTCCCAGACTGTAACCAGAGAGGCCCCTTCCTGGAGCCCAAAGAAGCCAGGAGGGTTGACAGAGAGAGAAGAAGGTGGGAGGGTGGGAAGAGGACAATGGGTGAGGGTTGTCCTCTGCCCCTCCATGGGCTGAGGCTGAGCTGGGCCCTGGAGCCACTTGCCCCCACCACACACCTGTGGAATAGCCCCTTCCAATAGCTCCTCCTCTCCTACCCCATGGTGGCAGTTCCTGAAAGATTTACAGGTTCTCCCAGCATCTTGGTCCCTACCCTACTCTGCCTTCTCCTCCTCCCAAAGCATTAATCAAACTGTACCAATCTTCTTATCATCCACTACAGCAACAGATGCCAGCTCCTGTTTGTCTCCATTATGTTGGAGTCAGAAGTGCTGACTTGATGCCAGCATCCATGTGCACCCTCTCTGGGCTCCAGCCATAGGATCTAGCCCAGGCAGTGGTCAGGTGAGTATGCAGAGTTCTTAGGTCCTGGCACCTAAGGACTGGTACCCCTCTAACAGCCTAGATTCAAAACCATAAGCCTTTACATGGAGTCTTCAGAGATGAGTAGTCCTGGTAACAGTCCTCTTTATTTGTTTGTTTGTTTGTTTGTTTATTTAATGAAATGAAGTCTCACTCTATTGCCCAGGCATAGGTGCAATCCTAGCTCACTGCGGCCTCAAATTCCTGGGCTCAATCCATCCTCCTCTTCAGTATCCTGAATAGCTGAGACCACAGGTGCTCACCACCACACCCAGCGTGACAGTCTTCTTGTTACTGGTCCTTGAGTAGGGCCTGCATTCCACTGACCTGAATGACCCTGGGGACTTGGGCATTCATGAACAGGTGGGGAAAGCAGTGAGACCTTGACTTCTAGGCAGGACTTAGTGAGGTATCTTCTTTTGGGGGCTCTCCAGTGTCTCCAGGGGGAGATAGGAGATAAACGGGTAAGCCAATAAACAAGTTATTTTCAGGCTTTGAAAGAAACAACCAGGACTTCATGGAAAGAAAAATAGAGGGACAGCTTTGGATAGGTGATCAAGAAGGGGAGGGTACCTCCAGCACAAACTAGACCCAAATGTCAGGAGTTGCTAGCCACACAGGGACCTGAGATAGGAGGATTCCAGTTTAAAAAAATAAAAGACAAAAATAAAAAAATTCAACAAAAGTAAAAGTCCAGAGGCTCCTGGGAAAGACAACCTGAGGCCAGTAATAATGTGGCAGGAGGGAAGTGGCATGGGCAAAGAGATGCCAGGGCAGATGGAGAGCCTGACCTCACTGTGGGGAGAGGGATTTAGAGCAGGCCAGAAAGGACAGTAGGGGCAGGTCTAAGAATGAATGAATGAACAAATGAACAAGCAAGACCTAAGATCAGCTCCTTCCAATAGCCCAGCCCTCACCCTGAGGTCTTTGTGAGGAGGATCTTAGTCTTCTTGACAAATAGGGAAAACTTACCACTTCCTGCTCTGGCAGAGACTTAGCTCACTGGGCAGTTGAAGGCTCAGCAGGGGTTCAGCTTCCATATCTGTGAGAGGGAGGGGCATACCCATAACCTACACATACTCTTAGTCCCAGTGTCCTGGACAGTCTATGGACAATTGGGTGTTAGTTCCCCAGGAAGATCCATTGCAGGAGGTCTCTCCTTGACTTCCTGGCCCAGCCCAGAGTCATCCTTCAGGCCCAAGGCTACTTTACCCTGCCCTGCCCTGCCCTGCCCTCTACCCAGGACAGAAACCATTTATCTCCATCAGCTGCTCCCAGGAGCCAAGCTCTCAGCTAATAGGTCCTATCTCCATTCCATGAGGCTGATGCTAAGCAGCCTTTCCCTGACTCTCAGTCTCATCGGTGGGACTCTCCGTGGAGGAGGCTGAATCAGGCAAACCTCTGCAGTTTTGCAGGTATGTAGAGGAGAGGCCCTTTCCCACAAACCTCCAGGAGACCCAGCTTATAACACCTTAGGATTTATCCACACCAGACAGCTGTGAGTGCCTATGCATGCCCACTATGTGTTAGGTATTGGGCTTAGCACAGTAAATAAGGCCAGGGTCTTGCCCACCACCCACATAGAACGGGTTCCACAGGCCCACCCCTATGACCAGTGCAGCCTCAGGTTCAGAGGAGGTGGGCCTCTATGAGACACCATTGTTCTGCTTCAAAGGGTGGGGATGGGGGTATCCTCAAAATATGGCCCTGAGAACAACATGTCATGCAGGGCTCTCCCCTCACCTGGTACTCAGGCCTCCCTCCTGGTGGTATGGGCTTATCTTCACCTGCCCCAAGTGAGAGGCCACCAAGCAGAATGTGGGACTCTGAGAGACTGCGTGGCTGCCAGCATGTGAAGACACAGCTGCGTAATACACATGTGTAAAGGTAGCCAAGCTCCACCAGGGCAGGGACAATTTCACACTTCTTCTATGGGCTAATATGAGTGCCTATTGCAGTGTGATCCTGCCAGGCTTGTGGGAGATGGCCATAGCCATAATTTGTTTCTTTTGAGGAGAGGCCCAAGTTCAGGGACCTGCCTGGGGCCAGAGGAGGGGTCTGCTTAGTTCACTGGGCAGCAGATATGGGATGGGGGTGGAAGACTTTCAATGCTTCCTCAGGGGACAGGGGTTCTCTGAAGTAAAATCTCTCCTGTCTCATTAGGGCAACCAACCTTTCCACCCATAGGCCCAGGACAGGCCCTGGAGGTCCCTAATCCCTGCACTCCCATCTGCTGTTGTGCTTTTCTCCCCAACCTTATCTGTCTTTTGCAGTCACTGTTGACTCCCCTGTAGCCCAGCTCCTCCTCCCTCCAGCCTCCCCACAGGTCAGGTTGGTGTGTCCTCTCCCTTCTCCCCTCTCCTCCTCCTTTCTTCCCTTCAACTCTCTCCTTCTCTCCTCCCCTCCTCCCTCAGCCTCCCTGCCCTCCTACCTATTTTCCTCCCCTTCTTCCCATTTCCTATCCCTTTTCTCTCTTTCCTTCTTTCTTCCTTCCCACCCCACCCCCTCCCTTGGGGAGACAGAGGCATTGGGGGACGTGGACAGCAGCTACTGCACTCATTCATTCAAGGTCAGCCTTAGAGGCCTGCTGGACAAAAGTCCCTTAGGCCACTTCCTTCAAACTTCTGTCCTATCCAGTTCAGTGAGGGAAAAACTGCTAATGACACCAGACAAAGAAAGGCCCCCAGGGCTATTTTATTGTGGAGATGGAAGAGCTGTAAGGGGCATTTACCAAGCAAATATGAGCTGTAGCCTGGAAGGGTTTGCATTCCCACCCCCCCCACCCCCCCACCCCCCCCACCCACCCCCCGCAGCTGAATGTGCTCTCTGCAATCTAGACTCCAGTCTTCAGGAAGAAAAACTTTAGGAGGAAGCTTTGCCCTATGGTTCCAGAAATAATACTGTAGAGGAGAAAAATTACTATCTTTTCCTCACTCATTATAAGGGTCATAATGGACACTCCTATAACCAAAGACAGATTAACAAGAGAAAAGCATAACAAATTTACTTAAATGAAGTTTTATGTGACTGGAGAGCCCTCAGAAAGGAAGATCCAAAGACCGGCAGAAAACTGAGTATCTGTATGCCACATCTGATCAAAGAAGTAGGATAGTTTTAGAGAAACATGACTCGACAAAAAGGGATGTGACCTAATGGTAATAAACTGGGGAGAAATTAGCAAGCCCTGTTCTTACTTTTTTCCTGTGTTTCTGTATGTCTCAGGGAGCAGGACCACTGTCACCTGGGATCTTTAGGAGAGAAAGGAGAAGGTCAGAAAGTAACCTTTTTTTATGGTTTGCACTGGAGGAAAAAAATCTTGTTCCTATAATCTGACTTGGAGGGGAAAGAGGGGTAAAGGAAAGGTAGGAGAAGGTCAGAGAGTGACCTCCAAGAACCAGGTATTTTGGCACAGGCCTATAGTCCCAGCTACTTGGGAGGTTGAGGTGGAGGAATCACTTTGCAGAACATAGAGAGACCCTATCTCTAACAAAAAAAAGAGAGAGACAGAGAGAGAACTCGAAGATGCTATGTTTTGGGGTAGAGTTTTCTGAGCCCTGACAAAACTATGCATTAAACACCATGCATCCCATTCCATGCAGCATGATTAACACATCCCAGTGTTTGAGGCCATCATGCTTCTTCTTTCCTGGCCTCAGGGATTCAATCTTCCCATCTGTACCAGGGTGGGAGGTCTTAGCTCACCTAAGTTGATAATCTGACCATGGTCAATTCCCACCTCAACTACTTTCTACCTGTGAGCTCCCGAGCAAGTCACTTAAACTCCAAAGCCTTACTTTACTCATCTGTAAAATGGGATAATTGGGGCATGCCTCTGCCACAAGGCATGAAAGGATTGAGGCAGTTGCCTGATAAATGGACATTGCCCATAGTAGGCAGGACCACAGAGTGTCACTGTTGAGTGCATCAAATTGAACTTAGGTTAGCAGTAAGGACAATGACACCCATCAACCCCCAAAGAGATGAAGCTCAGATTTCATCAGCACTGGAGGGTCCAGCAGGCTGAGTATGACTTGGGAAGAATGCTCCTTGAAGATCTCATTCCCTGTCTTCAAGAGGAGGGAGAAATAGGAAATATGAGGGCAGGGGATAGGATAACTAGGAGGGATTGTAATATGGACCAAATTCAACATTGGTATGAAAACTCCAACGTGTAGGAAGTGCTCGGTGAGGGCTCATTTTCCTCGAATTCTGCCTCCTCCAAAAGGTGTCTTCCCTGCTTCCCTGGCCTCTTCTTCCTCCAGTGGCTAGGACCAGGTCAGGGAAGGTCAGAGTCCAAATGTTGCCTGATACAAGGACAGGGTGGGTGATGGGATGATGTGAGTGGGAGGCCTGGCCCAGCCCTGCACTTCTTCTCAGTCTCAAGGAGATTGTACCTATAGATTGTACAGCTCAGAGGGTCTGTCCCAGGGGTTCCCCCAGAGTGACTGATACTTTCACAGATATACAGACAGACTGATGGACAGAGATAGAAAGCTTCCTTTCCTCTGGCCAGGCCTGCACTACCCAGCTCTTACACCTCAATCCCTGTCCTGAGGTAGCCTCAGCCTCTGGTGTAGTCAGGGATAACTTAAGGAGTTGCTCCTGGAGTGATCTGTTGACGTTCAGTTGTGGTCTTGGATGCTAGGTCCAAGACAGAGATTGTAATAATAATTGTTGGCTGCAGATGGAAATATAGTCAGCCAGTACAGACATGAGTGTGTGAGATGATGTGTGTGTATCCACATGTACATGCATGGCTGCCCATGTAGGATCTGGGGGAAAGACTGTCTGGGTGTGTTATACATGGAGAAACACAATGAGGTGTGTTTACATGTGTGTGTCTGTGAATGCATGTTTAAGAGGGTGTGACTCCTCTCCCGCTGCCCTGGCCTCCCTGGGAAGCACACCCGCACTTCCAGGTGCTACATGCTGGTGTCTATGACAGCAATGAGCCATCCTTGCTGTCCACCTGTCCACCCCCTCACCCACGTCTTCCAACAGGTCATGTAGGCAATGAACACATCAGGCAACTAAACACCAGATCAATTCAACTTAACTTCTTGGAGGAAAAATGCCATGCCCATAGATAGGGCCATAGGAGACTGAGGCTGAGCAAGGAGGGGACAGGGAGCTGGCAGAGAAAGGTAGGAGGGTGTGGCTGCAAGAAAAGGCTGTGGAATGTGCTCTGGGGAGGGGCGCAGAAGCCTAAAGTAGAAGAAAGGAGCTATGACCAAGACCACTGACCAGGGACGGGACTGGATGTTGGCAGGGAGAATGGGAAGGATGTAAAAAGAACTGGGGCTGGGAATGGGATGAGCTTGTGTCTTTTCAGCTTCTGGGCTTCTGGGGCATTCTCTCCTAGCGAGGCAGGGGCCAGCAACCAGGATACAGACATATTACCCAGCTTCCAGCATGGCTCACAGTAGAACTGGCCCAGGTGTGAAAGCCCCCCCTGCTGAAAGTCATCCATTCAGTGATTGTTCACTGAGCAGCCCATCAACTTTTTTTTTCTTTTGAGACAGTCTCACTTTGTTGCTTAGGCTAAAATGCCATGACATGAGCCTAGTTCACAGCAACTCCAGACTCCTGGGTTTAAGGGATTCTCCTGCCTCAGCCTCTCAAGTAGCTGGGACTACAGGCACCTGCCACGATGCCCAGTTAATTTTTCTAGTTTTGGTAGAGAGCAGGTCTTGTTCTCGCTCAGGGTCCTCCCACCTTGGCCTTACAGAGGAATCATACACTCTTGATGGGCACAAAGTGTCAATGGGGAGAAAATGCAGACACAGATAAATATCCTACAGCAGAAGAGAAGATAGGGACAGAAGGAGTATGACAGGGGGAGGGCTTAAACTAAGCTAAGGCTTAAAGAATAAGGGCAGTTAACCAGAGGAGGAGGAGAGCTGGTAGGTAGAGGGCAGGCAGGAAAGACACTCAGGTTGTGGGGAGGGCAGGAGTATAGGCAGAAAACCAATGAGAACACCCTTTTGAGGTGGTACCTTATCTGAAGGGACAAGAGAGGCAAGGATCAGAGCTTGTAGTAGGGGTTGGAGCAGTCAAAATGGTGGGGTGGGCAGGGCCTGGGAGCCTGGGATTCAGGAGCTTGGGCTGGTCCTGAGGACAGCAAGAAGCACCGGTGGTTATGAGCAGAGGAGAGATGGGAAGAACCATCTGGAGGCTGGATTGTCCAGTCCAGAGTTGGACTATGGTTTCAGAAGGGGCTGCAGAGCTGGGAAAGGGCATGGATTGAAAGGTGGGGCACAACATATCTGGGGACAGATCCTGAGCTCTTTGTGGACCTGATGGGATTAAGGCATTTAGTGACACCCAGATAAGGTGTCCCATGAGGTGGTGGGAGGCAGAGGTCAGAGGCCCAGGAGAACAGTGTGTGCTGCAGGGACCATGGAAAGGAGTGAGGCCACAGGCAAAGGTGGCCTGGGAGAGGAAGTGTGAGGTCAGCAGCAGGGAACAGAGCCCCAGGGACAAGCCATGGTCCAGGTGTGGCTAGAAAAAGAAATGCCTGAAGGGACTGAGACAATATGGCCAGGGGGAAGGAAGAGAGTCAGAGGTGGGTGGTCTGGAGATCAGTCACTGAGGAGCCACATGCTGTGGAGGGCTGCTGTGTCCTCCCAGTGTCAGTGGGACCCTTGGGCCTTAGAGAGGGTTGGGCAAGGGATAGCACAAGGCAGCTTCAGCACTGAGGAAGTGGAGAACAGATAGTGGGTTTAGGCAGAGAAATAAATAGGCAGGCAGAGCTGGAGCCCATGTCAGAAAGGGGCATGGTTTGGGAGGGGGGAGGTGAACAAGAGCTGTGGGGATGTGTGGGAGGAGGAGTTTGTGGAGCAATGAGGATGACATAAGGCGCAGAGCATGGCACACCTTGGTATGATCATGGATATGTAATCTTGGCCAAGCCCCTGCCTTGGTTTCCCCATTTTACCATAAGGAGCTCCCCCTCACTCATGGACATAGGGAATCCCCTGGTAAATAAGACAGGAAGGTTCCTACCTCTGAGCTCAGAGCTAGAGGGAGGCCATACAGGAAGAGAATTATCTTCCTTGAGGAGTTAGTCAAGGAAGACAAGTTGAGGCGCTGTGGAGGCTCTGCAGAGTCTGGGACCTGCACAGGTGCTCATTCCCAACTGTCCCTGGGGAGTCACTGAGCAGAGAGAATGGCTCAGACAACCTCTCTATCAGTGGGCTGGGAAAAAGCACATGCCTTCCCTTTGATGCAGGCCAGGCCACAGTGATTTTCTCGGATAGGTTTGTGACAGACTCAAGGATGGGACTTCAGCTGGGAAGACAGGGAATGAGACAATCTCAGTGTAGGGAGCAGATGGTGGGGGCCTGGCTGGCCATGAAGTTCACATTCAGTTATGTATATGTGAAACAAAAGGGAGGCTGAGTTCTGATAATAATGTTTGAGCACCTATATTCAGCCTTGCCTGAAGTTCATAGACCTGGATTTTTCAGTTGCTTGTGCCAATAAATTCTATTTTATGACTACAGCAGTAGTCATAGTTTCTTTCTCTTGACTCATAACCTCAGGGTGAGGGAGCTCCCTGGGCTTGGTCAGGCCAAGTAGGGTAAAGGGCACTTTCCAAGCAGAGAGAGCAGCAGGGAAAAAAGTCCTAAGCTGAGAAAAGCTTAATACTGTTGTGGAATTAAAAGAAGCTGCTGAAGCAGGGAGCGTAAATGAAGGCTGGAGACCAGGGAGCTTCTGCAGCTGCCACCTTGGTGAGGGATGAAGAATTCTTTGGACTGAATGAAGTAGGGGTTCAACTTAGCAGGGGAGGATTGGGTGGGAAGAGGGAGTGGGGACATGAAGGGGACCAGCCAGTAGGGGGTCCATCTGGGGCTGAGGAGAAAGTCTAGGAAATCTTAGGGCAGCAGTTCTCAACCTATGGGTTGCAACCCCTTTGGGGATCAAATAACCCTTTCACAGGGGTTGCCTAAATACATCCTGCATATCAGATATTTACATTATGATTCATAACAGTAGCAAAATTATAGTTATGAAGTAGCAATGAAAATAATTTTATGGCGTTTGTGGGTCAGTGAGTAGGGCGCTGGCCCCATATAACAAGGGTGGCAGGTTCAAACCCAGCCCCGGCCAAACTGCAACCAAAAAATAGCCAAGCGTTGTGGTGGGTGCCTGTAGTCCCAGCTACTCAGGAGACAAGAGAATTGCTTAAGCCCAGGAGTTGGAGGTTGCTCTGAGCTGTGTGAGGCCACGGCACTCTACCAAGGGCAACAAATTGAGACTTTGTCTCTACAGAAAATAATAATAATAATAATAATTTTATGGTTGGGAGTCACCACAACATGAGGAACTGTATTAAAGGGTCATGGCATTAGGAAGATTGAGAACCACTGTCCTAGGGGGACTAAAGCCTTAAGAGCTAATCACGGAGGCAAAAAAGAGAAGAGAACCTCAAAATGGAACCTCAAGTGGCAGTCAGACGTGGGTCAGGGGAAGGGCAATGGGGTCTGAAGAGGCAGTTCCCCTCATTCATTATGGTATCGGCCTGGTGGGGTCTTTGGTGACCTTGGCCTGAGCCAGTTCTGGGGTGTAGAGGGATCAAGGCCAGAGCTGGGCAGGAGAGAGGATGAGAATCAGATTGTAGACACCTGGGCATAGGGTGCTAGGGAGGCTTAAGTAGCACCTCCTAGATATCAGGTCCATAAATATCTAAGGAGTCCCTCCCCACTCTTTCACCAGAGATGGGGACAAGGGACACAGGACCAGGCAGGAGGGGTCAGAAAATTACAAGGGAAGGGTCAGGAGACTCAGGGGAGGACAGGGCTAATTTCAAACTGGACCAGGGACTCCATTAGAAGGTAGAAAGAGCTGGCGAGGTGGAGGGGAAGAAGGAGCATTCCAAGCTGATGCCCTGATAAGGACTAAAGCCACAGAGTTGAGTCAGAGTGAGACTGGGTCAGGCGACTGACTGACAAGAGAGGAGGCCAAGTAGTCATCCTAATGGCAGGACCCAAGAAGTTTCAGGAGGCGAGGCAGGATCCAGAGGCTTCTAGGGACCCACTGACTAGGCCTTGCCTCCTTCTGTCTTCTGTGAAATGGGGTGGGGGGGCATGGCAGCTCCTAAGGGGAGGGACAGGGGTATGACACTCAAGCCCTGCCCTAAAACAATGCTGCCCCAGGCCTCTCCCAACCCCACTGGGTGGCTAAAAATACAGGCAACGATAATTTCCCTAAATGAAACCTCCACTTAAACACTTAAAAAGCAATAAAAACTCAATTTTCTTTCTCTCAATTATTTTACTTATTCCATTTTCCAAAAGGTTCACCCTGTTATGAAGATGTATTTTTTCCCATCAGCAGCAACGTTCTCCACCATTACTCAAACTGACTCAGACTCCCTCTGCCAGGAGGGTCGCCTAGTCTCCGCGGCAACCGGGTGCGTATGACTGTGACTTCACCACTGCTGCCTTTGTCGGTGGGGATGCTCCAAAGGGATGAGAGCTGCTTCCCTCCAGCCCTTACCTTACTTTTCCAGACTCTTAGCTCTGCCACCAGAGTGTCCCTAGACCCCTCTGCCCCCAGGCCTCCCCTACCAGTCTCTGCCCTTCCTCCCAAACCCTCCACTCAGGGCAGAAAAATAAGGTCCCATCGCCCTCAGGTAAGCATGAATCCTGGTTTGGTTGCAAGCCCAGTGTTTCAATCACACAGTCCTGACACTGTAAAAATTAGGTTCCAGATGTCATTAGTGCTTTGTGATCGGATCCATTTATATCATGCCAGCCCTGTTGCCTCATCTTTGCTAATTGTTTTTACTCACTCCTTCCATTTTTAAACTGCTGTCTTGTTGGTTTTTAATTTTTAATTATTGCTGCCTCCCTTCCCTTCCTAATTGGTCCAGGCCCCCAGAGAGGTTCCCTGTGCTTATGGGTATGGCCCAGTCTCTCCTGGATAGCCAAGGCTTGTCCACTGCCTATACCCAGTCTGTTCCAGTCAGTCACAGCCTTACTCCAGAGCCAGGCCACATGATCTAGGTCCATCTTCCAAGCACACATTGAGCACCAAGTGTATAGAGTGCAGTGATCCTTAGGGAGTGTGAATTACCAGACCTACCTGAGAACTGCCTTTCTTCTGTCATAGGAGGTCCTGCGATTGGCAGGGGCATGGAAGTGGGGCATGCCCCCCGACCCTGCTTTCCTTAGCTTTGGACCTCTGAGATTTTCTATAATAGGACACGAGCCTTCCCCCTTATTTCCCCTAGCCTGGGAGTCACTCAGGTACCCCTGCCTGGGATGCCCTTTCTCTTCTTGGCTCTGCAGAATCCTCCTCAGTTCTCTCAGCCTGTCCATGTCTCCTAGTCAGATTTTTTGACCCTCTTCTGCCCAAGCCTCTCTTTACATCTGCTCTAACTTCAGTCCTTCCCATAGTATCTGACCTGAGGCTTCTGTTTTTTCCTTCCACAGAGGTCCCTCCGAAATTTATTTGGTTACAAACTACAGGCCAGAAGTAAGTCCCGGAAAAGTTTCAAAATTAAACCTGACCCCCATTTGCCCCAGTTATGTCCCAATTCCTGCCTCTGGACTTCTGCGCCCAGCAGGCCTCCCTGTGAGATGTGGCCTCTCTACCCCTTGATTCAGCCAGTGTCCACTGACCCCCAATCTAGAGTCAGAGGCCTGGGCTCTGTTCTGGGTCTGCTTCTCTCTTGTGGTGTGACGTAGGCAAAATCCTTCCCTTCTCTGAGCTCCTACTTTTCTCATCTGTAAATGGGAATAAACCAATTTCTGCATGGCCCTTCACAGTGCTGTTGTGAAGTTGTTACAGGTTCTGCATGGACATGTAACCACATTTTGGGGCCCCTCACCTAGGCCCACACCTGCTCTCTCTGAGTTCTTCTACCCTCTCCACCAACAGAGTCCTGACTGGTTTTAGAAGCTAGGCTCCCTCATGCATCTGATCCCTAGTGCAACTCTGGGAACTAGAAACCATCTAGCAGCCCCAGAGAGGGAGAGAAGTCCTATAGATAATAAGGGCAGAGCATAATTTGAACCCAGGACTCATGTCAGCTTATGTTGGGGTGGGTCAGTGGACACCAGTGACCCTGGATATCCTCAGGGTTGGTATGGGCAGCACAAACCTTGGTTAGCAGTGTCAGCTTACCTAGGTGTTGGATGCACGTTCCAGATAGAAGCCCCAAGGCCCAGAAAGGGAACACATTTGCCAAGGTCACATATGAATCCTGGTCTAGCAGGGCTTTTGTCGACAGGTACCTCAGCTTCCTTGGTGATAGGGTGATAGCTGTCACTCTGCAGGGGGCGGTTGCACTCCTGACCAGCCTGAGGAATGCACAAATCAGGCTGTGGTCATAGGTGAGTGAGGTTTTCTCACTCTCAGTTACCCTTTCCAGCCCTGGTCTGTTCACATCTTCAGCTGGGTGAGGGGAGGACAGGGTCAGGATGGAAAGGAACATTCAGCTCGGCGGCGCCTCTGGCTCAGGTCGCTAAGGCGCCAGCCACGTACAACGAAGGTAGCAGGTTCGAATCCAGCCCGGGTCGCCAAAACAACAATGACGGCTGCAACAAAAAAATAGCCGGGTGCTATGGTGGGTGCCGGTGGTCCTAGCTACTTGGGAGGCTGAGGCAGGAGACTCGCTTGAGCCCAGGAGTTGGAGGTTGCTGTGAGCTATGATGCCACAGCACTCTACCCAGGGGGATAGCTTGAGGCTCTGTCTCAAAAAAAAAAAAAAAAAAAAAAGAAAGAAAGAAACATTCACTGAGCATCCGTACTTGCCAGGCACAAGGCCACACAATCCCTGAAGCCATTCTGTTCAGGATGTTCAGGATGAGCAACCTGAGGCTGACAGGGCAATAACGGACCCAGGGTCCCACCCTTGGAAATCTGATGATCCTCTCACCTTACCTGAGCTCTCCTCCTCAGAAAGTGAGGATGGGCTGCCCAGTCCTGAGAATTATCTCCACCCCAACCCCTTCTGAGAAGGAAGCAATATGTGGGGCCTGTGGTTGGGCAGGGATTTCACCTATCTTGCTCCCCCTCATCCATGCCAAGCCCCCAGCATAGGGACTCAGCAGGTGATCTGACATGTTTGAATTTACAAAGGAGGGGGGATAAATGTCCCAGTCCCGCTTGGCCGCTACCGAATGCCTGCCGTCCCAGGCGCTAATGGGCTCCTCATCCAGAAGCACCTGGACTTCAAAGTAGGATCTGGAGGAGGTGAGGCGACACCAGCGGAATTGTAGGCAGCCCCAGAAGACTCAGGCTCCTAGTACCGCCGCTCTGACTACGTGACGTGTGCCCTCCACCCATCTCCCCACCGCCCGCCGTCCCGGGTGTGTGTCCCAGATGATGGCAAGCTGCGGAGGGTAGGGCCACCTGGACGGATGCACATGCGCGGAGCAGCGGCCCAGCCCTGCAGCAGCAGCCGGCGCCCGCCCCCACTTCGCCGCACGCACCCTGCGAACCCTGGAGAAAAGCAAACAAAGACGTATTGGTTTCTGCTCTATTAGAGGCGCAGGAGGGGGGAAATCAATGTTTAGTAAATGGGAAAAGAGAAAATCGTTCAGGAAAGACAGTCTATTTCCAAGCCAGAGAGGGGTTCATAAACAGCACAGGCCATTGCGGAGGAAGCACCGCGAGCCATAAAACTCCCTGAGCGGAGGAATGTTCACTTAGCGAGCCCTGGCGTTTAGTGCACGCTGGGGGCCTGGGCGCGGTGACTCTCAGACTGAGGCCAAGGCGGAGGCTTAGGATGGGGAAGGGACCTGGCATGTCCTTGTAAAGCCACACCTAGGCGTCTCACATTGATTACTGTGCTCCCCTTAATCCCGTCCAGGGCTCACTGTTGCCTGTTGCATTTAGATCCCCTACCTGGCTTGCAGAGATTTGCATGATGGGGTAGGGACACTTTCTCTGGCCTCTCTCTCCGCGCCCCACCTCATGGCTCTAACCATCCTGGCTGCCTGGACTTGGCTATTTCCAGGAGTGTCGAGACTGGCTTCCTGATGGCGTTTGAGCTGGATCTTGAATCATAGGGGAGACTTCTCCAAGGCTAAGAAGGAAAGGAATGGTGATTTAGAGTCCTTGGGAAGAGGCCACAGGCTTTAAAGGGGTGGAGTTCAGGCAGGGATCAGGGCATTTTGTTAGGGAGAGAGTGGCTGAACTACTGACAAATCGAGGGAAGAGAAGAGCTTCTGGTATAGAGAAGTGGAATTTGGCAGTGCCTTAACACACTCCCTGGCCAGGCTGCACTGGCCCCAAAGGACCTATGAAAAAAATACAGCATCAGAGAGGGACTGTCTGAACCTCTGGGATCCAACAGTTGAAATAACTGAAGCCAGAGCATTTCCTGCTCTGGCTTTCCTGTGCTGCTAGACCACTGGAGAGCCCACCTCATGGGACAGCTGGGATTTTCCCTCCAATCCCCACTGGGCCCTCATGGCTGACGTTCTGCTATTGCAGAGAGTGGGTTGGCAGGTGGGTAGGATGGAGCCTTTGTCCTCTCCATTCATCAAGGCCCAGTGGGCACACCAGGAAGTATTGAATTTTGGCTTAAGATGGATGGCATAACTGGAGTCTCCTTTACAAATGAATTATATTCTGTTTACCAATTACCTGCGCATGTGTGTGTATGTGCATATGTGTGTGTATGCTTATGTCAGGTGGGGGTGTGGATTTGTGATCTAGTCACATGACGGGCATGCTCCCATGGGTAAGCATGAGTGTGTAGGAGTATGTGCTCTGAAAGGAAGTGGTGGCTAGGATGCAGGCAGCTCCTGCAAGAAGTTCAGAGAAGAAAAGATCCTTGTGTGTGAAAAACTGGAAAGGGGGATGAAGGGAAGGGAAATGGCCTTGTTATTATGGTTGTGTTACTATTATGTTGGTACAAGTCCCTGTTCCCTGCTGTAAGTCACTTCCAGGTAAGCTCTTCAGCCTCATGACAGCATGTGAGGTCAACTTTGTTATTATCCTTATTTGCTGAGGAAATGAAGATTCAGAGAAGTGAGATGAACTGTCTGAGATCACACAGCAGGAGCTTAGTGCTAGGACTCCTGAGCATGGCTGAGGCCTGAGATGATTTTCCTGATGGAGAAATGACCTAAGAGAAAGCAGAGGTAGGCAGGAGAGGCAGAAAGTGGAGGGCAGAAGTCAAGGGGCATGAGGAGGACTGGGGCTCTTTAAGGAAGAGTGCTGAGATCTTATTTGTTCTGGACAGGAAAGGAAGCTAGAGGGGGAATATGCTCAGGTGAATCACTCAGCAGAGGAGCCTGCTTTTGAAGCAGGGAAGGAATTGTTAAACTTGAAACACTGAAACTTTGAAGCCCTGCCTCTACTGTCCTATCTATACAGGAGGGCATCTGGACTGAGTTAGGGGAGTGATGGACTTCTAGGCTTCTCTAGGCTCCAACCTGGGCATATGCACAGGTTTGTGGGCATGCGTTTTTGTAGGGAAGTGTGTGTATTCAGAGTGATGCACAAGTGCAAAGTGGGGGATCTGATGGAAAGTGAGCATGCATGGGCCCAAGCCCATGGGGTGGGGGAGAATGTTCACTCCAATGAGGGCAGCATTCGAAGGGTCCTCTGGGTGAGCTCAGCCTAGGGTAAGAGGGGTGAGTAGGTAGGGACATGAGCAGCAAACTGGGGTAGACTAGAGCTGTACCTGGAGTCCAGGGATGGGGGCTGCAAGAAGAGAGGGCAAAGGAGGCCTCTGGGCCTTAGGTCTTGAATTTCCACTTGTCATAGCCCATTTTCATCCCTGCACCCACTCTGGCCCCACTACTTAGGGCAGGCATAAAGAAAACAATTTTGCTTTAGCTAAGGCTGAGAAGGAGGTAGAGATGGTGATAAGGGAGTTTTAAGGTGAAATCTGCCAGTATGGCCCCTGGGCTGGGCAGGGGAGGAGTTCAGAGCAGGGAGGGCACTAACAGGAGCTCTAAGCTCCTGCTGTGTGATCTCAGACAGGTCATCTCACTTCTCTGAATCTTCATTTCCTCTGATATGAGGGTGCTAACAAGAGGGGGTCCAGAGTCTCTGGGGTGAAGTAGCCTGAGGAAAGAGGGGTGGGGGAAAAGGCCACCCTGAGGGCCAGGATGCAGGGTGGTGAGGATGGGTCAAGGACACCAGAGGTGAATGGACATGCAAAGGAGGATGCAGACACTGAGGTAGGAACTTTCAGGCCTAGTCTTTGTGGGGTCCTGGAGGAGTCCCCCACTCTAGGCATCTCCTGAGTCCTAGAATTGTCTTCAGCATGGGCATGCAAAACAGCTAGGGGTGGACTTCAGGGTCAGAAAAGCCCAAGCATTGAGAGGAAGCCAGAGCTCAGCCTCAAGTGTCAGTGGAGAATCAAACACAGCCAGCCACAGGGCTACTGAGCAGGAAGGCAGTTGGGGATTCCTGGCACTAGAGGCTGCTCCTCTCCCCTTCCTGCCCCCAGAAGGCAAGTATCTTTGGGATGAGAATCCTGGTGCCAGGTGGACACCTTCACCAGAGGAGGTATTTCCAGGCAGGGGAAATACCTCAGACCACAATACACTTGGGCCCACTTGTGGATAAAGAAGCTGATATCAGAGTATAGGCCATACCAGGTCCCACCCAACTGGCCAGCTTCAGTGCCCATCCTGCTATGGTTTGAGGTCAAGGAGGATTGGGCAGTAGGCTTGGGAGGTGGGAGCCAGGGGCTGCAGGTTAGAGAAAGGGAAGATGTGTGGGCCTGCTAACGAGGTATCCTTGCCTCCAGGAACCTTTCCCCACCTCTTGTAAGAGCCATCTCAGGCCCTATCTAGCTACCCAGCCCTTGCTGTGCCCAATTCATTTGTCCCTTATGGTAAGCATGCCACAGATGCCCGTACTATGACACTCATTCCCTCAGAACAGGAATAGGTACCTGGAGGCTTCCTCCTCCCTGTGGCTGTAGTGGGTGAGTGAAGGACCCAGAGGTTGTTCTTGGGAGTGGGATGTACTTTTAGTGCATTTTATTCATTGAAGAAACAAAGGGGTCCCCTAACCTGAGGCCCAGAAGCTCTAGAAAAATAAATAAAGCTGCCACCTGAGAATTGCTCTGGTCCCTCCAAGGGGTTCTCCCAGGGATCTAAAGTGTAGACCATGTGTGGTGATGATGGTGTGTTTTCTGCCACTCCAGCCCTTGTCAGCCAACACTTCCAGGGGTTCCTATCTGTCCCCTTTGCCCTGAAACCTCTCATGCTTTGAGGATTATTTCTCCCCAAGCTAACCCCACAGGCCCAGGAGTACAGGGCTGCTGAGGACCTGGCCTTGGCTTTGAGGTGCTATAAGTGTAGGGTCTGTATCAGACCCCAGTAGGGAATGCCTCCCACTGAGGAAACATCATTGTGGATGTAGTCCATCTGCCAGGCAGTCAGGGGCTCTGTCCACCCATCATTCTGTCTTTTAATCATGTTAGCCCTAACTAAGGCAGCTTTAGGAAATCTCTTTGTCTTTCTCAGTGGGAGAGGAGAGAAAGAAGGTGAGGAGGGATCAGAAGAGGTGTGCTCATGGAGTGGCAACTGAGTGAGTGAGCAGCTGGGCTGAGTGGGTGGGTAAGGGAGGGGGGGCTCCCTCTCGGATCTAGGTAGAGACGGAAATGCCTTGAACTCTCCTGGCAGAGGGCAGGATGTGCCATGGCCCTCTCCTATTACATAGGTCTCAGCACCATGGAGAGCTCCCACAACTCCACCAGTTCCCAGCCTAAGCCCAGCCTGTCCATTTTGCCTGTGAGTTGATGCTTGGGGTTCCCTCCCAGTGAGAGTCGTGGATATGTTCCTACCTCCAAGGAATAAGGCTTCATCTTTCCTGTGTTTCTCCCCCATCGGCATGGATAGGTGAGGATCTCAAGGCCAGCTTGTTTGTTGACCAACAAATGATTTTCTCCGAGGCTACACCTACCATGCATGCCCCAGCTGATCTTGGTTCTGGGGATCATCAAAACTTCCTCTTAAAGTTTTAATTTAACCAATCCATCCTTTCTTCTCCCTGTAGAATCAATGTTTTCTCTGTCTTTTGACACTTATTTTACTTTTACATCTGTCTTCTCAAAGGCTGTAATCTATGGCTAATACCATGTAATCAGAGACAATAGCTGGGTGCCTGTGAGCAGGAGCAGGCAGGCTCCCTGCCAAGTATCCCTGCTCCCCCCAAGGGGTGTCCATGGTTTCAGAACCTCAGGGCCTTTGGGTACAAGGTCACAGTCAGGTGGGGGAATATATAAGCCAAGACTTCAGCTCTTATCTGGAAGATACGAAGGATATGTTTCCAGCTGGGGAGAGATCCAGGAGTGGCCCAGCAGTGTGGGAACTCTGTGGGGGATGGTCTTGGGGGGGCATTGGGGTGCTCAGGGCTCCCTTATGGATACTCTCAGCTGCAGAGAGCCCCCCATTTAGGTGCTAGGATGACGCCTCTCAGCTTGCACCTCCTTACTCCCCTCCAACCCTTCCTCTGTCTCTGCTGTGCTGTGCTTGTGTGGCTCCCGTGCTGTAATCTATGGTGCTGTTACCGTGTTAGTGATTTAAATCCTCTGATGGAGCTAGTGACAGCTTAAATGGCCATCATCTTCTCCTGCTGGTACCCGCGGGGCCCTGATAAGGCCTCACTGGGGGAAGGAGGGTTTGCTGAGGTGGGGTTCAGACAGTATTTTCCAAGCTTGAGGGTGGCCAGGGTGTTATACCTTGCCCCTCTATGGGAGAAGGAGCCAAGAATGCCCTCTTCTTCCTCACACCGGTGATCAAGGAGGGAAGATAAAACCCTCCATAAATTCCTGAGAAATGGGGTGTCTGGAACATGCTCAATTTCACCTGACTGTAGGTGAGAGGTGCAAGGGGGATGGAGCAGAAAGCCTGGTACCCGGCAGTCCATCTCTGCAGTCTTGTGGCTTATGGCAGCAGGGATCAGGACAGGCATGGAATTCAGTTGTGCTCAGGCCCAGTCCATCACCAGTCACTCCAGCTCCAACCTCACCAGTCACCACTTCAACAGGGAGAGAGAGGTGAAATGACAGACCTCTAGCTGAGCAGAGATAAACCCCCAATTCCCCGAATTATGCTAATGCTCAAACTACAGCCCTCCCAGAGCCTTCTTTCTTTTCTGGAGTCTTTCCCTCCATTCAGATATTTGATATCCAGCTCCATCTCTGTTCAGTCAATGGGGTGTAGGTGGTATTGTACATACAAGGAAATGAAGTATAGTGGCAGAGCTGGCTAAGGTCACCCAGAAGTCAGTGGCAATGCAATTTCTGCCCTTCCAGCCCCTACCTTGTCCTGACTTTCTTGGAGAGTCCTGAGAGTCAGGCTGGCTTCCCTCCTTAGTACCCTCTCTGGCAGCAGAGCTGGGAGGTTTTGCTGTTGGATGGGGTCTCTCAGCACTGCATCAGGAGCACCTGTGAGGGTCCAGAATTGTCTGTTCCTCTGGCTCTCAGGTACTGGACCCTCCCAATACACCCACAGAAAGAATGGCCTGCCTGATCCAGCAAGGATCAGAGTGGATTTCATGAGGAGGGTGGGTACAAGATCTCAGCTCTACTGGGTGATGTCAGAGAAAAGCCTTGCCCTTTCTGGGTCCCATACTTAGGGGGCAGATGAGGCCCTGGTTGGGCACCATGTAATGAGGGGCACAGCCTAGGGGCTGTGAGGATACCCAGGGGGCTCCACCCAGATTTGGGGAAGGTAATTAAAGGAGAGGTATGAAGGAAGAATGGGCAGAATCCTCCAGGAGGAAGACCCATAGGAGAAGGTAGGTATTCTAGTCAGAGGGAACAACATGGATGGAGCAGCCCCTGAGGGAGTTGTACTTTGCCCTGATGGCAGATGGAGAAAGAGGTGACATGACAGAGCTTTAGCCTAAGAGGGACAGACACAGATCTCATGGCCTCGCTTGTCCTGTGTGAGGAGACGAATAGCAGCATCCCCTTTTTCCAGAATAGGAAACTGAGGGTTAAACTGAGGGTAACTGACTTGTTCAAGGTCAACAGTCTGCAAGTAGCTGAGCTATGATTTGAGGCAGGTCCTGTTGTTGTCCCTCAGTTTCTACTCAAGCCAGGATGCAGGCTAAGCTGGGATTGTAGCTTGCCAGTCTCCTAAACCCCTGTAAATCCCTCCTGGGAGTAGGAAGTGTCAGAGTAATTAAATGATTGAGTGACTAGGGCCAGTGACTGGAACGAGGCACTCGGCCGCAGCAGGTGTCCTTCAAAATAGCCACATGTCCCCAGATGGGGGCTCCAAGGCTCTGCGCTCATAGGAGGGGCCTGTTTCCCTGCTAGGGGTGGGAATCAAGTTGACTCTCAGACCTTCATGTTGGACCACAGGGCTGAGTAGGGCAAATTGTTTCCTATGAATGACTCATCAATGGCACTGTTCTGTTCTGAGGAGCTCATGGTCTGGAGGAACAGTTTGGGCAAACGGCTAGGCATAGGGTGGGGTTACTAGTTATAGGGGCAAGGGTTGATGTGTTAGGGTCTCATTTCAATTTGACCAGGCCTCTGGGATAGAGGCAGACTTAGGAGTAAGACATGCCTGGGGTTTCTTCCTGCTTGCCAACGCCCCCACCCCAACTGTCCACCATCAATCCACAACCCTGACTTGGCGGTTTAGTCCATCTCTCCCCACCTCCTACCCCAACTGCCTTAATGACTTTTTATTAAATTGAAAAATTGTTTCAGTACCAAATGCGATCCCAGGACATTGTTCCTGACTGTATTGAGCTTAAGTCAAACATTTGGCGTTCCCAAATCCGACTGATTAATAATTACAAGGAGCAAGCCTGTCTTTACTGTAATGTGTTTAGGAAAACTGATGGATTTAATTTTTTTATCGGCCAAAGTAAGAAAATGTAATCTTTCTGAAAGTATCTAATACAACAATGCACCATAATTAGTTTCTCTGGAAATAGGCATAATGGAATAGAATAATAAATCACTTCTCCTTTCGTCTCTTCTCTCTGATGGAGAGAGATTTCCCCTCTGTGGGGCTGAGCATAGGATAGGGAACAGAACAGGAGGAGAGGAGTTGGCCAGAGCTATGCAGCCTTAGCTCCTTTCAGCTGAATCAGCAGACCTTGGGCCTGCCCCATCCTCCAGTAGGCCTCAAGCAAAGCTCCTCCATTCCCAGGGCATACCCCAAGCATCTCTCAGGAATTGGGATCCAGATTCCAGGGTGGTTTGGTTGTCACTTCTGGTCCCCTCACCGGCCCGATCCAAAGCAATTGCCCTTGATCTCTCCTTGCCTGGGCAGCTAGAATGTTTGTTATGCCTGAGGGATAGTAGTAACAAAGTATTGTTTTTACTGAGTGCTTAGGGACCACCAGATGAGGGAAATATGACAGACTGAAAGACAAGAGTTCTTAATTTGTGATGTGTCCCCTACCCTCAGCTTAGGCTACTGGGGAAGAAGGGGAGCGCATTGGGAGTGAGAAGGGATGGGTTCAGTCCACTAGGAGCCATCTTTTTCCTCAGCTAGGGCAGGGACTGGCCAGTCCCCCACTTTCTTTAGGCTACCCCTAGGGAGTAGCTTACCAGACACAACTCAGTCTTCCTGGGCCCTGCCCTCACTCTGGAGATGCCTTGCCCAGCAGCCTCCTCAATTCTTATCACCTGCTCCTCTGTCCTGAGCCAACACCTGGGGCATGGGATATCCTCATCAGAAACTTCTACACATTGGCGGTGCTCCCCCTTAACTGCCTGCCTGCCCCAGGCCTGCAATCAGTAATGACAAGGTAGTTGTTTGTTTTATCGATCATGACCAGCCTTCTGTGGCCTGGTGATAGATGATGTAGGAAGAGCCACACCTGGCCTGGCACAGAACCCCAGTACCAAAAGAAGTACCTTGACCCACCCCTGTCCTCACACCTCACTGCCCCTTTCCTGGCCTTGGTCTATGGTGATGGAACAAAATGAGCATGAAACTGGGAGTCTTGAGCCCTGAGGCTGAACTCTAGAATTCCAGTCCTGATATCCAGAGCCCCCAAGAGGCTATTCTCTCCAAGTCCCTAACCTCAAAAAATATACTGCTGCAGCCTAAACCCTGGGAGACCAGGCAACAGGGCACTTCCTTGGGTTAAAGGTGTGAGGCTTAGTATTTGACTGGGGTGCCTTATAAATGCCTACACAGACTATAAAGCTCACAGCCCAGAACCAGCCAGCTAGCTGGCTATTCTTCTCTGTGCCCACCTCATTCATTCTCCTCTTCTGTCTTGGCCTCTCCACTGAGCCTGGCCCACACTCTCTTTTTCTGAATCCTCATGAAACTCTCCCAACAGGTCTCTGCCTCAGCCTCTCCGATTGCAACTCTTAGCACACCCATGACAAGAGCTACTGTCTAAAGCTCAGCTCAGACCCTCCCACCTTTCCACAAGGCTCTACTGGGACAAGACAGGCTCCCATGTGCTGCTGTCTTGCCATACCTCATGCCCACAGGCACCCTTTCCTGGAGTCCCTAGAGTCTTACCTATTTGTTTCCCTGAGGAAATGCTCTCTGGTATCTGGGAGCAGGGGCCTGGAGCAGGAAACCACATCTCAACCCTCACAACCTGCCAGACCAGCAGGTGGAGCTGGGAAGTGGAGTCTGGGAGAGAAGGAAGTCTGATGTCCACTGGTCTACTGATGACAGTTACCAAATTCACCTGATCTTGCTTTCAGGCTGAAGGTATTATAGAATTGCATCTCCCTGCCCCCTGGTGGTCATGCAAGGCTACATGTCTGGTTCAGGCAAGTGAGTGGCAAGCAGAAGCAACACTCGCCAAGCAACATTCGCCATGCAGGGCATTTATTCACTGCTGTGAGACCTTAAGGGGCTCATTCTTCCTCTGCCATGACAACAGTCAGTTTTCCAGACTTTGGTTGTTTGGTAAGCCTGGGATAGTGTGAAGATGACATGGAGCAGAACCTCAGCTGACCCATGAAGGATGGGTAGTGGAGAAAAGAAATAAACCTTCATTATTTTAAACTACTAAGTTCTTAAGGTTGCTGTATTGTAGCTTAATTGAGCCCATCCTGACTAATATGAGGAGGAAGGTATCTGCCCTCTGAGCAGGTGGTACTGGAACAGGGGAGAAGAGGGATGGCAGCCATAGCTATTTATATGCTGGGAGGCCACGTGTTCACCCTGGTTTAGCCATCATAGCCCTATTCCTCTTGATGTCTGTCTCCCTACCAGTGAGCTGCCTGTGTATCTCTTGGGACTGAGGGGCGAATCAAATGAAGGGACAATGTGAAAGTGTCTTAAGTCAGGGAAGAGTGAGCACAGGTGAGTGTGGATGGGGACAGTGATATTGAGTCCTGAGGGGGTGTTGATGCTACTGTGAGGGTGATAGCAATGGTGGTGGCGATAGTCACAGTGACAGCAATGGCAATTGTGATGGTGACAGCAACACTGAGTGCTGGAGGCAGTGTTGGTGATGGTGTTTGTGCTGACAGTGAGGGGGCTGACAGCAATTGAGTTTATTCCTGTCAGCCTGGCCCAGGTCCTGGCTTCCACCAGGGCACAGGCATGGCAGTAATCACAGAATCCCCAGATGGAAAGCCTCAAACGTTGATTAATTACCTCTACTGGAGCTGGCTAATTGTCCACTGACCTCTGCTTGTCAAATGCCCTGCCTACCTGACCCAGGAGAGCATTCCAGAGAAGTACTGCATGGTGTCAGGGCAGGGGGTTCCCAGATATGCCAGCCCCAAGGCCTCTTCATTAGGCTTAGATGAGCACCTTCATACTGGGCCCAAGACAGGCTCCTTCTGGAGAGCTGGGTGCTGTGCTGGGCAACTATACAAGGCATCAGATGGTGTTTTCTGAAACTTGATGATCACAATATGGAGTTGCTATGTGCCAATGATGTATGCTGGGTGTAGACTGTGGGGAGGCACTCAAGGACTTGGCCAATGGAGTCCACCCTTGGATGCCCCTTGCAGATGTCACAGAAGCAGCTGTGGCATCATTAGCAAACATCTGTGCCTGTTCTATGAAGCACCTTGTACTGAACTCTGGGGGCACCACAAATTCAGTGGTGACTGCCCCAGCTTGCCCTCTGGAGTCCTAGTCTAGTAGAGGAGGCAGTTCCAGACCCAGATACACCCAGTGTAATGTGTGTGGTTTTTTTTTTTCAGTGTAATGTGTTTGACATGGACATCTGGGTGAGGACCAGGCCAGTAGCTTTCTGATTTCTGACTATAAGAACCTACACCTTTAGCCCACTTCCCTCCTGAAAACTGAGATCTCAAATGGGTGAGGCAGGTTCCAGGTCACGCTGGAATGAACTAGGCCATAGCCACATTCCTGCCTTCTGACCAGGGCTCCTCACACCACACCACACCCCCTCATTCTGAACTCTATTTTTGCTGGAAGGCACAGATGAAGATTTAAAAACAAAAAAAACCCTTCTATTTTGTTTTTGCTGAATCTGCACTCTGTTATCCCAAATTGAGGGGCTTGGCTTGTCTGCTGGGGCGGGGTGGGGGGGATGCCTTCATTTAAAAGCAGAACGAAAAGAAAAACATCCACAGGCCCCATTTCACTGCGCCAGACACGATGAGCAAACCATGGTCGTTAACATGATAAAAGTCACTTTGTCTGGGTGTAAAATTCATTTTTCCCCATTTAGCACATGGTGCATTTGCATCATGCTGCAGTTCTCAGGCTGCAGTCTCCTCCCAAGGATGTCCCAAAATTGTTCCCATTCTCCAGGCAGGATTCTCCAGACCTGATTCTTATGAAGCTAGGGCCACCAAGGCTGTTCACGGCCATGAAAGTGCTCTTCCTGGTAACATGGAGGGAGACCTTGAAACCCCCAAGCTCTCTAATCAGGCCTGGAAGGGACTTGGCAGGGTAGATGAGTGAGGCATCTAGGGAAGTCTGTGAACTCCCATTGGCCCAGCCCTTGCTTGACTGTGCCACAGAGTCCCCACAGTTATCTCCCTGTGCATAAGCTTACCCAGGATCCCATCAGCACCCCCTCAGGTGCTTACCCAGGATCCCATCAGCACCTCCCCCAGAGGCAAGGCCTCACCCAGCTCCTGACTCTCAGATAGGGAAGAGGGTGCTTATGGTCACATGAACAACTGAGGCAGGGCTTATTTAGTTCTACCACATCAGGGTGGAGAGTTCAAATCCCATCACCATCTATGCCAGGGGCCACAAGGGTCAAATTCCAGAGCTAAGGATGACAGTCTCCCATCTTGGCTTAGAATATAACCTTGGAGCATCCTTTCAATTGGACTTAGTTTTCCCAACTATACAGTGACAGTTTCCATGGGCCAGACTCTGAGGTCCCTTCAAATTCTATCCTTCCCTGAAATTTGTTTGAACATTGTCAGCTCTTCAGCCCAAACTTTGAGGGGGACCCAGCATGGTGGGGTATCATAGCTATGGACTGAGAGGCAAGTGGGCAGAGGGGGCAGGAAGGCAGAGCCCTCTGAACCTCTGCCCAGCAAGCCAAAGAGGACCACAGCCTCCCCAAAGCCCCTGTCCCCAGCTCCTTCCTACAGAGACTGGGCTGGCTCCAGGGAGGAGGTAGTATCAGGCTACTGCCTGAAGTGAGGTCTGTGGATAAGATCCAGTGCCAGGGCTTTGGGGGATGGGAGCTAAAGCCCCCGTTCTATAGAGCTTTGCTAACAGGGCAAATGAAGAAAGGACAGGACTTCCAAAGCCCTAACCCTTAGCTCTGGGGCTTAGACACAGTTACTGATAAAGCTGCCAACTGTGATGGGCAAGGAAAGAGACAGTGGCCTTTCTGGAAAAGAGGAATGTTATGGGCCCTGGGGGAGAGTGGAGGAGAAGAATAGTAATTGCTACAGGAATAGCAATTGGCCCTAAGAGGGAGGAGGGAGCTTTCAGGTAACATACTCACCTGGCTCCAGGGCAGGCCTAGGCAGTGTGGACTCAGAAAATGCATAGTAGCTTGAAATGGGGTTGCCAGGCAATGCCCTGACCCCTTGATTGGTAAGCTAGAGAGCCTAGGAAGTCCTGGGCAGTAGATGGGAGTACTGTTAAAAGTGGAGAACTTGTCTGGGCTACAGGGACAACAGGAGACCTGAGGCCCTTTAAAAATGGTGTTAGAGTCCCTACCTGAGCTTTCCTGGGAAAGACAGGACTCTATCAAGGCCATGGTCCAACCTCATGGCAAAATGTAAGCTGCCTTTCCCCTCTAGTCTGGGTCAAAGGGGTGTCTATGCCCCACATCCCACAACTTATATCTCACTGCTTGAGGAGGGGTCCTTGACTGCTGGACAGAGCATGGTTCTCAGGGTCTCTGGAGACCCTGGGAAGGAATGAGGGGCCCCAGTCCTGGTGAGAGGGTGTGGGAGCTGCAGTGCTCATGGCGGGCGGGGCCAGCAACAGCTGTTCACTTACTGAAGTTATTTTATAATATTGCCGGAGCTTTTAAAATAATCCCATTTCTGCAGAATATTCCCAGCTAATTGGAGCTGTCTCTTTCTTATTAAACAGAAAGGTTATAAAAATGTGTGTTGAGGGTTTAAAAGCAATACCTCTCGGCTGCTCTGATTGTTATGACAAGGATAACGTACCGGAAGCCCATGTTTGGCAGTCTAGGTGGAGAGGGCTCTGGTGGCTGGGCTGGGGTGAAGCAGGGGCAGCAGCAGGGGCAGGGCCTGCCTGGCTCTCTCCCCGTGCGGCCTTGCACAGCACATGCTTGAGGAATGGCAGCCTTCCCCAGAACAATTGCTCTCTAAACACTTAGGCTGCTGTGACAGGGCTGTCCATCACCCAGGCCTCTGACTGGGGGAATTCGCATAATTTACTGAGAGGCAGAGGAGAAGAAGGGAAGTGATTCCAATTAGCTGAGCTGGGAGGCAGATGAATTTGCCAAGACCTCAGCTCTTCTAGAGGTTGAATAAATACCATCCCCCCCCCGATGAGTGGTCTCTGCCCCACACCTATTCTCACAACTGAGGTGCAAGCTGGGCTGGAGTACCAAGAGAACCCCATTCTGCAGGAGATAGCATGAAACCATGGCTAAAGAAGGTTTTTCCCAAGATCGCCCCAATAGAAACAACAGTTTAGACTCTGTTAGGGCCTGAAATCTGCCTGGCACCTGTCCCTCACTGTACTCACCTCTAATGCAGGGTGTGCACCCAATTCTGTCCTGGGGGCCTCTGGACCCCCTTGCTGCCCTTCATCAGAACAATTCTCTTCAATCTGCTTTATATTGGGAATCTGTATCAAATTTAGTTTGAAAGGAATTCTCTGTTGCTTTAAAACCAGTGTGAAATTCAGTGTCCTAAAGGAGGCAGAGCTGGCTTCCCTGGATCCTCTCCCTGCTTGGGAGCTGCTCCTATCCAACCAACTTACCAGGGACAAACCTGTTTAGTCCCTGTGATCCTCCCAGGGGCCTCTCTAACAGAAGGTAAGAAAGTAAGACCTGGACCACCCACTGCCTATCCCTGTCTGCCTGTGACAGCCTCTCTGAGACTCTACCTCAGCCATTCCTCCTTTCAGGCCACCCTACTTCTTCCTGTGCACCACACCAGCAGGTGGGAGGCCTCCACCCACTGCTCCACCATCACTGACCTGTCACTTTCTCCCAGTCCTGGTTCTCACCTTGGCTTCAGGCTTTGTTCTGAGCTGTCTGGGCATGTCTGGCATGTGGCAGGCCTGGCTCATCACCTTGGGTGCCTCATATGTGCTGGGAAGATATAACACTCTTATCCTTCCTCCCTCCACAGGCCTGGGGGACAGCATGGGTACAAGCATTTCCATGAATACCTTATGACCGAGCAATGGGTCAAGAAGCTCCAGTAGCCTCCCAGCAGCTCTGAAAGAAAGATGACGGGCTTACTGAACCCATTTTACCTTCAAGGAGACTGAGGTGCAGTGATGATAGTGAGCAAGCTCGAGGTCACCTGGGCCCAGGGGATATCTGCTACCTTCCCAACCGTGAATCAGGCCAAGGCACTGGGATGACTGTACCTTCTATCCTGTGCTCATGGACATTTCTCCCATGATTTGCAACCACAGCTTGGATCTAGTCCTGCCACCTGCATCCCAGCCTCCTGGCCTGCCTGCTCTAGTGCGATGAGCTCTTTCATCATGGAGAAGCCTTCCTCCTCACTGCAGAGCGGACCTTAAATGCTTCAGTGGTTTTCCTTGTAGCAGATCCTACCTTAATGCATTTTACTAACTCCTTTCATCTGGAATGTCCTTCTCCACCTCTAGAAAGCCTTCCCATATTCTGGCAGTAGAAAGCAGTCCCCGCTGTCATGCATGCCAAAATACAGATGTTTAACTGTTGGGCCCAGGGAAGTCCATGAGGGGCAGGGAAGGAGAGGGGGAAGTGGGCATAGGACTTTTGCTTCATTCATGGAATCTGAGGACTGCTCACCTGACTGCTTACTTGGTAACAAATCTCCAACTTTCTCTTGCAAAGCCCTGGCCAGCGGCACTTTGATGAGGCAGGCAGAGCAGAGAGGCTCAGATGAAGTAAGAAAGATGAGGCTGGATTTTTGGATCATTGGTAAAACCTAAAGACTGTACTGCCACCCTGGGAGCTTTTCTGATAATTTGCATGCCAAGTGCATAGTTTTGCATATTGAGATAAGATGGGCTTATTAAAAAAAAAAAAGATTACAATATGCTCCTCATGCATCAACCCAGGAGGAGGTGGATTGGGAAATTGGAGCCCAACTCTGCTACTTCCCAGCCAGCCTTAAACAAGTCACTCAGAACTTCTGAGGCCTCAGTTTCCTCATCTGCCCAATGGGGCTAATTGCCACTACTTGGAAGGCTGTTCAGAGAATTAGGCAACCTTCAGGCCTAGTGCCTGGTAGGAAGTAAGGATGGAGGAGAGGGGAGAATGGTAGTGGGGTTGTTATTCTCATTCACTTTCAGAAGGAAACATCAAGAATTCTCACTTGGAATCATAAGCCACAGGGACCCAGGGCAAGCCCTATTCCTCTGTACAATGAACACACAGTCCCTAAGGGATGTTGGGAGCAGGGGCACTTCAGTGTGGGATCCAGTCCTTCAGTGCCTGTTTATGGAGAAGCCACAGCAAGACTCAGTGAGGTTATAGTGTAGTCCCAAGGCTCTGGTGAGAGCAGAATTGAAGGACTGGGGAGTCAGCAGAGGCTGGAGCGAGAAGATCTGGACCTGCTCAGCCTTCTATGAGAGAACCTAGGCCAGCTAGGTTAGATAGATAGATTGCAATGCTCCAGAAAGCATGGCAAAATAGTAGCTATGTGTGTGTATGTGTTGGGGAGGGGGCTACTGAATGGCAGGGGCTTAAGGGAACCCTGAGTCCAGTCAGAGAGAAATGGCTGACAGAGAAAAGCGCAGGAGCCTAGGAGGAGGTTATGTGAAGCTCTGAAGGCAGTATTCACCTCACTCTCAGGGATATGACAGGGGTCACTTGGCAGATGTGACCCCAAGCCCCAGTGTGATGAAGGTGATGTACTACAGAATCAACTATTCATTCATCCACCTGACAATGCCCTCCTCTCTGAGAGGTGAGGCTGCCTGGCACACCTCCTGTCCCTAGGTTTGAGTACTGTCCTCCACTCTTGTCCCATGCCTGATTCACTACCAAGCTTTCTTGTCTACGGCCTGCTCCCAGCCATTCCACAGCAGCTGGCTTGGATTTTAGGCAAGACCTCAGTGGCTTGTTGTAAACTGCTGAGTCCACATCCTGATCCTCCCTGAGGTCTCTCTCAGTGAATCTCTCTCTCCGCCTCTGCCTCCCTAAAGCTCCTCCTTGCTCATTTAGAAATTAAGACCTCAGCAAAATGGTGCTTTGGATCTCCCAAACAGAGCTCAGGGAGGCCATGGCAATGGTAGTGCAGGAGGAACCCTTCTAGTTGGTGGGAGCATAAGCAGGTGGGTGCCTCCACACCCTCTTCCAGATTCTTGCCAATCTATTTGGGTACAGCGTCCCAAGCACTCCTTTGCTGCCTAGATCCCAGGGAAACTTCCTACGCTGCAGGGAGAGGGCTTAGCACTTGGAAACTCCATAGTCTGTTCTAGGCCACTAAGAGGCCCTCTGCTCTATGCCTTTGTCCTAGCACTTGCTTTGCTCTGCTAGCCACATTATTGGCCCCTTATCAGCAGGTGGAAAACAGACACCCAAGATGGGGACATGGGACTGCTCTGACCACCAAACAAGGCCAAGAATAGCCCAAAGCAAGGATCTAGAATCCCTACAAGCCATGGTCATTCCTGGATTTGTAACCTGAATAACCTCCTTCCTTATCCAATATTTTGTGAGCAGTAATGTCCCTCTCTAATCTATCCCATATGGGGGGCAACGTCCCAGGTCAGCCCCTGCCCTGTCTATCTCACTTATTCCCAACCTTGCCTCTGTTTCCTGTCATACCACACAGCCTGCATCTTCTATCCAGGCTGGGTGTTTCCTTCATTTGCTTACCTAGAACTACTTCATGGTAGCAGAAGATGAGGGGGAGTCTTTCTACCCAGCCTGGGAAGAGGGACAGCCCTACCAGCTCTGCCCCTTTCTGTGGCCCTCCTGCCTGGTCTTCCTGGGGCCATCTTTCCTGGGTATCTCCCAGCCTCCACCATGCCTCCAATCCAGAATGGCCTTCTCAGCAGAGGCTCACCCATTGTCCCTTGGGTCAGTGCCATGGAGGATTTCATGGGGGATTGAGCTAAAAAATATCCTCCTCCTCCAAGGTCCTGAATCATAAGTGCACATGGAGTATTCTTGAGGCTAACAGCTTCATTTTTTGGACAACAGATCCAGACTGAGAGGTTCTCCTCCAGGATCTCCATCCCCCAGTCACTTTGGCTGGATCCTCATGCTGCCTTCCTCCCTGCCCACACCCTACCTCACCTCAGGCCTAGGAACAGGCAGAAGTCTTGAAGGCCTCAGCCCCAGGGAGAGCAGAAAGGATTGCAAATGGGGCCATGATTCTGGAGATGCAGAGCTTTACACTAGCACTAATAGGAAAGCTGGATTACGTATTAGCTAAGAGCATCCCTTCCTCTCTCTGCCTGGTGTCCATGGAGCTCAGGGGAGAGTCCTGAAGGCCAGCATCACTCCCATGAGGCAGGTGACTCCCCAAATGGAGCAAGGCTCCCTCCCTGGAGCCCACCAACCTTTCACAACACGATGCCTCTACTGGTCCTGCTGCTACCTCATGCAGTGTCAACTTCCCCTCAAAAATCAGAAAACCAACTAGCCTCATGCATCTTCCAGGTTCAAAAAATGAAATGCACCTGCCCCTCATAGGAACACCATCAGTTGAATTAAGTGATGGTGGAGCCAGGTCCTGCCCTCCTCTTCCTCCTGACACAATGGGCAGAACTGATTTATTCAGGAGATGCATCCCTGGCCTATTGGTTTCATTCACCAAATCACCAAAGTCCTCAATGCTTCAATTTCTCCACATGTCTCATGGAGAGTTAGAGCCCCTGTCAGCCTGGCCAGGGGCTCTGAGGGATCTTTTATTTATTCAGAAGTTGTTCAGACACCTGATGTTCTTCTGAGATGAGAATTTCTCTCTTTTGTTTGCCCCAATTTTCTCTTGCCAGAGTAGAATGAAGGCCTTAGGGGAAGGGGCAAACCCAATGTCTCAGCCCTTGTGCCATGAACACCATGGCATGCGGGATACAGGGGTGACATACCAAGGGGCCTCCCCCTCCCCCAGGGCATATGTTTGGGTCAGAGTCTTCCCAAGAGGGGTTCTGAGGACTCCAAATGCCCCAGTGGTTGGGAGGAGGCACAGAGGACAGAACTGAAATCTCAGTCTGGATCCTGAGTCTCCTTGTTCATGGTTGGTTACACTGACACCTGCCTCTCTCTGGGCCTCAGTTTCTACATTTATAAAATAAGCAGATTGGTCCAGAGCCCTCTGAGGAAAACTCCAGACTGTCCAGAACAACTACTGGTGGGAATGAGATGGCCAAGGCTGGCTTCTGGTAGGAACAGACCTTCTGTCTGGGCAATCATGCCCATCTCCATCTTGCCTGATCTGGAGTGCCTGAGTTTGATGCAATCCTTTCTGCTCTCCCTGGGGCTGAGGCCTTCAAGACTTCTGCCTGTTCCTTGCCTTCACAGTATTGAAGGCAAGGCTGAACTCCCCTGAGATCACACAACTACTAATCAACTTATTTTTCCTCTTCTTCTCTGAGGATGACACCACCCAGGATCCAGGGGTCCTGGTGCAGGCAAGCTGGTTGTTCTAACATCCTGGGTCCTTTTTACCACTGAGATAAACCTTGCCCTGAGCTGCCTGTAAAGTCACACCATCATTTCCCTGCCTCACCAGGAACTCTTATTCACAAATACAGGCCAGGGGAGCTATGTCTACCCCCAGGGAAGAGGGCTAACACATTCCTGTCTCAAGCCTTTACTCAAACCCCCTGCCAGGGATGTTCTTTTCTGCCACTTCTAGCCATTCACCCATCCAAGCCATTCCTGCTCTTCTGTGACAGTTTCAAGGCTGTCTCAATCAGGAAGCCTTCCCTGACCACCGATGCCTTATAGCATTGAGTGACCACGTCTCTGTTTCACTCATGTGATGTAATTATACTGGTTTGAGGCATTTATCATGTTTTTTCTGTGTGTCACATTTCGCCTAAGAGGGGAGTTCCCAGGGGCCAAGGGTCAAGCCTTTTCCATTTACCAAAACTTACCCAATTAGCAGCTCCTTGCTCAATAAAATAATCTGAGTTAAAGGATTCTCATGATGATGAAGGTCTAACCAGGAGGCCTTCACTGCAATGCAAGTAGGCCTAGTTTCCCCAAGAGCCTCATGCTGGGTCCTTGGCTTCCCTACTAACAGAAATTGAGATGGTGACACCAGAACCCATGGTCTTGGGGCTCTGACTGGCCTCACCTTTAGTCATATTTCATATCTGGAATAACAACACTGGTATCCAGACTCAAAGCTCCACATTCTGACTTGTATTGGTTTTGGGAAAGTCTCTTCCCCTCTCTGGGTCTCAGTTTCTCTTTGTAATAAGGAAGTCCTATAGGTTCTGACTGTCTGTAAACTGGAACTTAGTCCTAATTTTCATATGCAGGTGGTGACATTTGTACTGCTTGAAAGAGTTAAACTATACCCTCCTCCACTTATTATAGTAAATGGTACTAAACTGACCATGGGCTGGTATTGCACTGAAGATCTTTGAAGGATTCTTGATGTGTTCAGAGGTGAGGTCCCCATATGATTGTATCTTGAGACCATGGTGCATTTGCACCATGCTCAGGGAGGGGCATTTGGGAAAGTATCACATTCCTGAGTGTCCAAAGATATTATTAGGTGAGCCAAAGTAGCCACTGGCAGGTGCAAGTGCTAACAGTCAGCCCATATGTGGAGTATATCCTAACTGTGGCCACTGAGTCCAGCCCAAGGTGGGGCAGAGAATAGGCACATCAGAGTGGGCTGTATGAAGCAAGGACAGTCTCCTGTGATAAAATACTTGCCAAGACTGGGGCCGTATCAGCTGACCCAGATGGAGACAGACCTGGGTCCATGGGGCTCAGAAGGGCAGGTGCTGCTTCAGGTCTAATACTTACCCCCAGGAGTTTCCAGGACAAATATGTCCATCCCATCCTGCTTACTTGTAACACTGAGCTGGACTCCCTCTTCCTTTTCCAGGAAGCCTTCCCTACCTGGTTGTACACAGGACCTGGCTACCTTGAGGATGCCTGCGTATCTCTGTGTTTCCCTTTCATTAAACCCTTGCTGAGTGCCAAGTCCTGTCCTAAGGGTGTTATATGCTTTGGGTCTTCAGTCCACCCCTGCCAGATGGAGAACATATTTCCCATCAATGAATGAAGAAACAGGCTCAGAGAGGCAAAGTGATTTTCCTACACGACCTGTGATGTCTGATGCTAAAGCTGACACACCAGACCACTCTTCCTGGGCATACCCCCAGATTCCTAGACATTCCACCCAAATGATTCTTTTTTTTTTTTTTTTGGCCAGGGTTGGGTTTGAACCTGCTACCTCTGGCATATGGAGCCAGCACCCTACTCCTTTGAGCCACAGGCACACCAAATGATAGTTTATGTCAATGATTTCTGTGCCCTTTCATGCTCAAACTCCCTGTGATGCCTAAAGGAGGGGAAGAACTAGGGAGCCTCAGGTCCCAGCTTGACAGGAGTCTAAAGTGTAGGTATGTTTCTGAATCCAAGGCAGAGGCCACTGCATCCTGGCTGGGGCAGGAGGCAGTAGAGAAAGGATTGAGATGGGGAGGCCCATCCAGTTCGGGTCCAGGAAAGGTTTCTGGCATAGGTACTATTTACAGGTTCACAAATAGCCTGGGTTCAAGTGGTGGTGGTGAAGGATAGAGTGGTAGAGGATATGCTAGGCAGAAGGAACTGCAGGAGTAAAGCCTCAAGCCAGGAGTTTCCACTAAGCAAAAAGCTGTCCAGTCTGCTGACCTAGGGAGGGGCAAAAGAGTAATAGGATGAAGGGCAGAAGAGGGCAGACTGGGGTGGGACTTTTGCCATACTAGGTGTCCTGAATGTTCCTAATGGGCTTCCTTTTCCCTCTGTGGCGTAACTGAGCCGAGGGCCTGCTTAGCACATAGTAGGTTCTCCATAAAGTTGTCTCAGTCTTTACTGACCTCCCATGCAGAAACAGCCCTGGCAGAGGGCCCTTTCTGCTGACTGCAGCATTGCCTGTCCCTGACTCCCTGACAGCTTCCAACACAGGCACCTTGGGCCAGGTGGATAGATCCAGGCCTTTCCTGCCTGTGGTAGCAGTCCCTCTACTCCCTGAGAAGTTTCCATTTTTCCTCCCAAGATCTTAAACTGTGACTGTTGCCAGCCACTAGGAGGGCTGAGGATGTTGTGAGCCTGAAAAGTTGGAATGTGTAAACTCTTACTACCCATTTACTCTTAATTACCTCCCTTCCTTATTTGTCTTCCTTTAACGGCCTGTCAACCAAAATCTCCCGCCTTTCCCTCAGTGCCAATGGCCTCAATTAGGTGCACATCTGTGGAGGATAGAACTGAAATGCCCAACTGCCCACTCACTGCACCTATACTTGCTCCAAGTACCTTGGCAGTCTTTCGGGATATCACTGTCATCCTGGTATTGTAGATTGTGGGCCTCTCAGAGCCTCAGTTTCCTCTCCTGTGAGGTATTGTAGAGAAGGGAGGTTGCCCCTAATATTTTTTAAAGCACTATAGGGTCTGCTTTGGGAGAATTCCCCAGTCCCTGGCACACATGTGCACACATGCACACACATGCACACACACACACACACAGAGACACATATGGCAGCCAGGAGGAGTAATTGCCCTTTGTGCTGATCTCCTGGGGCCATGAGCAGAAGTACTTATCCAACAAAGAGATAGGGGAGGATAACCTGGCCATGGGGAAGTCAGAGATACTGGAGGCAGGTATCAGCAGGAAGGTCTGGGAGGTGGATTGGTTAGCCCAGGCTTGACTCTTCTGTGTCCCTGCCCCTCCATTCTGTCAGGGGGGTGGGCATCTGGCACAATCAGACACCTTACTCAGTGAGGACCCTGCTTGTTTCCCCATAGAGCTGGCCTGTTTGGCCTCCCATAGTCTATCAGGTCCTTCCTATCCATCAGGCCCCAGGACTGCCAGAAGTTTGAGGCCCAGGGCCCATGCCCCTGCCCTAGCTTCCTCTGATAATGTTTTTGGGGCCTGTTGGCAAACTTGTCTGGCCCCTGAAGGTTTATTTTGGTCAGGGGAGGAGGAAGATGAAGTAAAATGTGCTCAGTCAAGTTCTGGCTTGTTGGGATGGGATAAGGTCAGAGGCAGACAAAGTAGGACTAGGAGTAAGTAAGGTCATCCTAAGTCATACTTCCAGCTTCCTACCTCTGCCTTTCTCATTCCAGGGGCTACTGCTCTTCTCTCTTCAATTGCCAACCCTCTTTGGGCTGACTTGTAAGTGGGTGATAGGAGACCCACCCAGGTATCATGAGGTGGGGCTTCTGGGCATCTCTGAACTATCCTGCCCAGCTGGTTACTGTCCCTCACTCCTCACTGTAGGCAGAGTCTGTGGGCAGTTACTGCTAAGGGAGTCCTATCCTGTGCCAGGCTAGTGGGGAATAGTCTCCCATCCTATCTGCACCAGAAGCAGTGTAAGGTTTCAGGGGCAACTTCAGCAGGATCCCAGAGATGATTTCCCCAACTGTGAGAGCATTAGCTTACCAGCAATTCACCCCATTCTCACTTCATCCTGGAAACTGGGGTGGGCACCCATGTGAGTATTCACAGGAGAGGAAACTGAAGCTCTGAGAGGCCCACAATCTGCAGAGTTGGGATTAACACCATCCCCAGTCTTCTACCCCAAGCAAAGAAGAGCCAGGGGCCTCCAGGACAGAAATGATGGGATTGCCAGAGTGAGTTTCCTGGCCCTGGAAGAATCTAAATAGAGGGTGTGCAAGCCCTGGGAGCTGGGGCTGGGGGCTAGCCTGCACATAGTGCCTGCTCAGCCTAAGGAACTGAAGTGAGTGGCTGCAGAGGGCTGCATTCTGCCCTCCTCAGCCTCCCCGGCCCCCCCCCCCCAATTGTGCAGCTGGGCCCAGGTTTCCACTTAGGGAACCAGGGACTCCAGACCCTTTCTTTCTGCCAGGGGCTGGGCGTGCAAGCCCCTAGAAGAGAGAAATCTTGAATGTAGCTGGAGCCACTGAGAGTGTAAGTTTAGCACTGCTGCTTCTTCTCTGGTCTCTGCTGAAGCCTGCCACTCCACCATTAAACCTGTCATTCCAGGCCTTAAGCCTGTTGAAGGTCGAGCCCCCAGAAGGGTCACATATGCGCCCGCCCTGGGCCTCCGGGCCGGGGACTTCTTCCGCAAGTGGAGTGGACAGAAGCAGCAGGTTCTGAGGCGTGAGGCGCTCACTGGGCGCTCGGACAGCGATTGGGGGGCAGGACGCGCGGGCCAGTAGGGCAGGCTCTGGGCTGCGCCAGGACGAGGGGCGCGCGGGCACGGGTCGGCGCGTGGCCGCGACGGGGGCGCGCGGGGGCGGGCCGGCCGGGGACAGAGGAGGGAGGGAGAGAGGAGGGCGGTGCCGGCAGGTTGGCAGCTGCCGCTATTTGAGCGCAGGTCCCGGTCCAGACGCTCAGAGCGCTTCGAGCCAGCGCGCCGGGGAAATCGCAGCGCGCAGCCCGCAGAGGCGCTGCGGCCCGTGCAGCCCCGGAAGCCCCGCGTAGAAAAGGCGGCGGAGAAGGAGAGGCCGAATTGCTGCCCGCCGCCCGCGCCCCCCCATCCCGCCGCTGCCGCCGCCGCTCCCCCTCCCCGCGGCGCCGCATCTTGAATGGAAACATGGCGGTGCCGGCTCGGACCTGCGGCGCCTCTCGGCCCGGCCCAGCGCGAACTGCGCGCTCCTGGCCCAGCTGCGGCCCCCAGCCCGGCCCCGGCTCCCAGTGCCCAGCGTCCGGGCCCCGGCGCCCGCTGTCGCTGCTGCTGCCTTCAATGCTCCTTCTACCGCTGCTCGCCGCCCCCGGTGCCTCTGCCTACAGCTTCCCCCAGCAGCACACGTAAGTGGCCGCGGCCGGCCGCGGGACCCCAGCGGAGCACTGCACCCTCCTTCGCCCCCTCGCCCCATCCACACCGGTCTTCCCCCGCATCTCGCGGAGGGGTTGTAGCTCTGGGTACGGCTGCCCGCTGCGCCCGGGGGCTGCATCCCGAAGCCTGAGGGCTGCCAGCCGCGGTCCCGGCGCTGTGGCTGCGTCGCGAAACTTCCCCGAGGTGTCCCTGCTTCCACTAAAACCCCCAAACGGAGCAGGACAAGATCTTCAAGACCCAGTATGGAGTGAGGAGTCCGAGCATGTCAGCTAATATCCCTGCCAGTGTCCCAGTGAGAAGGGAACCCAGGGTTGGTTGAGGGGGCGACCAACGATCACTGCCAGGCGGAGTTGAAGCCGCGCACCTTCACCAAGCTCCCTCCCTGGTGGGAACCTGGCTCTTTAGGGGGTAGGGGCACTTACACACCTCTCTCCATGGGCCTTTTCCTTTGGTGGGGGGTTGTATGCAGAGGATGTGAACATCTTCTTTCTGTGGCCAGTGCCACAGAGGGGATTAGTGTCCACGGTTTTTGACACCCCCCCCCATCCACCGGAGAGGAGAATCCCCTGGAGAGCCCAATTAGGAAGTGAAGGTGTTGGGCTTGGGACAGAGGGTGAATGGTGAGGAGGACCCCTGACTTCCCCTGCTGCTGCCAACAGAGTAATAGCATCTCCTGGTTCTACCAGCTTCCACAGATTCTCATGGTGGTTCAGAGCTTTCTCACCCTCCCCAAGAGCAAACTCAGGCTTCCTCCTCCGAATGAGCTTGGCCAGATGTGTCTGGGACTGGACACAGATATTAAGTGCATGTGGCCTTTAGGACAGCATCGGTTTCCAGGCACAAAGCCCCAGCCATATGTCAATGATCAGATACCCCTTGGGGGCACACTGACCACCTTGCTTCTGTCCTGAGTCTGAGGGGCCACCTGTCCATGGAGTCTTTCACCATTGTCCTGGATTGGAGATTGAGGCAGGAGTAGTCAGGCTACTGGTGGCTACCAGAAAGGATCTGGCCTCAGGAAAGGGGAGAGTCTGGCAATGCGTCATTAGACCCTTTCTGCCCAAGGGTAAGAACCCCTGGTTCTGCTTTAAAACCTACCAACTCAAGGTTGTAGGTTCTCCCAGATAAGGAAAAACAAACTCGGGAAAGGCACTGCTCTGGGTCTTTCTCTCTCCTGTCTTGTCATTTCTCTCCTCGCACAGCCTGGCTGTGCTCAAGCCGGTGATCAGTTGGCAAATTACAGGTGCTGCACGGACGTGTCCTCTGTCAACCGTCTGGATTTTTCTCTGTGTGTGCGTGTTGGGGGGGGGGGTGCGCAGAGAGAGGAGAATCATATGGAAGTTCAGGGCTGATGGGTGCATTATTGTCTTTCATTTGCTATGAGGAAAATGGGCTTAAACCAGTGCTTAAAAAGAGCAAAAGCATTATTATTTTTGTTGTTCTTTCTTCCTCAAAGCCAAGCATGAGCTAAGCTAATTATTTTTTGCTTGGCTGTTTCATAGCTCCTTGAGTTAAGGTTTAAGTAGATGTCTTCTTCTACGTCTCCTAACCTCACTCCCTTTTCCTGCAACCTGCAGTGTGTCAGACGGCTACTGGGCCTGCCTGGGTCTCCCCTAGAATGCCAGTGTGAGACCCCAACCAGAGTGGACACCTGTCCCTCTGTCCCTAGCCAGAAGATGGCGAGGCGGGTGTGACGGCAGCAGCACATTTCCAGCTGGACGCTTTTCTCTTGTCAGTATAGTTGGAGCTAATTCAAGGGTTTGGGACATGTCTTGCAAACCGTAATCAGGAAATGAGAGTGGGGGTGGGGTGGGGGCTGCACAGCTCTGAGGGTCCAGGGAAAGGCAACTAATGGCTCGACAACATATTGGGTTTGCTATTACAGCCAGTGCCCTTCATCTGCCCTGGTCCTGCAGCTGTGGGTGCCCCTTGATCCTTGGAAGGAGGAAGAGGAAGGAAATCTTGAGGTTCCCCTCACATGACCATGGCTAGCTGGAGTTGGTGTTTTTGTTGAATTAACAAGAAGGCTAAGGCTGCCATTGGGGCCAGAGGGCTCTGTGGGGCTGTACCAGAGTGGCTAGCCTCCCAGAACCTTCTCCTCGGGTCCAGGGTAGGATGACACTTTGATACAGGTGGATAACCAAGGTGGAGAGTGGCACCCTCAGCCTCCTGACACTCGGGTGACATCCCCTCAGTGGAGAGATTCCTTAATGGGAAAAATCACTTTCTCATTAGTATCTCCTATTGCCAAGCGGCCCAGCTTCGAAAGCTGCTGGGTTTTAAGCAAGTGCGGGTTTGGGGTCAGTTTGTCATTATTTCTGCAGTCTCTCTGCCCACCAGGTAAAATGGATCAAGGCTGCTGCTGGATTGAAAAGGGCAGAGGAGTTACTGCTGGAAGGAGGACAGGGCATTGGTTTCGGGTTGGGGGGGCTCTCTCACCTGCCTTGGACCTGGATCAGGGTTTCAAACAAGGAGGAGGCAACTTGTGTATGTGCATATGCATGCATAAGTGTGCACACACATGTCTAGGTTTGAGGGGAGCTGGGGTCAAAGCACATTTCCTTTCACTTACCTCATCTTTCTGATTATGCACCTCCAGCATTCAGGTGAAGGGGCAGCCCTCACTGCTTTGCCTCTCCCTATGCCTTTCCTGCCATCCTCCCCTGCTCCCCTTCTTTGAGTCTCTCATCAATCTGTGGTCCCCACCCTGCTTGCCTCTTCTACAACATATCATGTTTGTTGGGCCTCTGTGCCCTATTCTCTGTCCCTTCCTCTGTAGAGTCATGGCTGAGTGCAGGGTAGTGTCCAGCTGAGTTGCCTGCCGGGCAGCACCCTCCTAGGCCAATTCTGCTCCAGTGATGATCCTGGCCAGCACCTCCAGCTGGGGGTGTGGGGTGGGGTCAATGAGGGGTCTGTGGGGTTTGGACCCCAGCAGATTAATGACAGCCACAGCATATGTTCTTCTCCTGGGTGGACATATGGGGAAGAAGGCCCATGACGGGGCATGCATCCAGTCTAGCTATGGTTAATAGTAGGTGACATGTGTCTGTCCAGGCCTCTGAGCCACATTTCCACCTTTCTGTGGCTCTCCCTGTTGGAGGGAGGCAACATCACACGTACAGGTCTCCCATCTTCCTAACAACCTGCCGCAGCTTTTGCAAGAGGGAGGGGATGAGGCTTCAAGGACTGCTGGCTGCCATCCATGTGAGTACCTGGATACAGAGCTTCCAGGTACTCACATGCTTCCTGGTGTTGAGGATTTGGGGGGGACCCTTGCTGCTGTGCTCCCACACCCCTTTTCACTGGGAAGCTCCTCCTGCCAAGCTGTATCAGGCTAACCCAGAGAGGAAGCCCACTTTAAGTAAGAAGAGTCCCTTCATAGTCTTCAGGTGAGTCTCACTCTGATTCTTCATCATACTCGTGTCACCATAGAGAAAAGGACTTCAGAGTGAAGCTGGCCACACATGTGGAATGACACTTCTGCAGTCAGTGTCTCTTCCTCCCTCTGCTTGTGTACAGGTGGGCACCATCAGCTCTTAGTACCTCAGATGTATATGGGTGGACACTGCCAGTTCCTGGGAAGAGGAAGTTTGGAGACATGCTAGATGTTAGGTGCAGACCCTGCAGGCTCAGACTTTGGCATCCAGAGCTGACCCTCACCATTAGGATGACCTTGCCTTAGTTTCCCCAACTGAAAGAATAGACTCTGCATTAGAGGCTGAGGTAAGAATGCAGCACCCATAGCTCAGTTGGTAGGACACGGACCACATCCATCAAGGCTGGCGGGTTTGAACCTGGCCCAGGCCAGCTAAAACAACAATGACAATTGCAACAACAAAAATAGCTAGGGGTTGTGGCAGGTGCCTGTAGTCCCAGCTACTTGGGAGGCTGAGGCAAGAGAATCGCTTAAGCCCAAGAGTTTGAGGTTGCTGTGAGCCGTAACACCATGACACTCTACCTGGGGGGACAGCTTGAGACTCTCAAAAAAAAGGGAGAGGGTGTAGTCTTACATGGTGGGGAGTCTTGTGCCTTCTGGACAGGTGGGGCTTGAGGGGCTGGGGAACCAGGGTTCCCAAAGGCTCACTGCTCAAAGGGCAACTGGAAGTTTGGGCATAGCCCCTGTCGGCAGGGTAGTGTTACCTGTGGGGTGAGAGTAGTCTCTTTCTCTTCTTCCCCTTCCAGCACCCATCCCCATGAGGGAGGAGATGGGTTGAGGTGACACAGTGGCAATTTCCCTCCAGACTCCATGACCTCCCCTTAGACCTGGGGAGATAGCACTGCAGCCTAGGGTACCCTGAGACAGGGTGGAGGACTTTCCCGTTGCAGGCTGCAGTCTTCCAGCCAATTGGGGAGAGACTCTTCATGTCAGGTTTTTTTTTTTTTTTCCTGATGCCTACTGTCTAAACAAGAAGCTACAGAATCAATATTCGTATTCCCAGAGGGAAGTGTATGTGTGGTTTTTGCTTTTTTTTTTTTCCCTTCCTCTCTTAATCCTGTGTAACCTGAAGAGCCTCCTGAGCTGCCTGTGGCTAAGGGTAGAAGGGAGTAGTGGTGTCACTGCAAATGTCCACAGAAATTGAGATGCCCTGGGGGCAGGGTCCCCATAGGGGTCTTAGGGCCTCCCCAAAGGAGTCAAGGATTCTGTCATTCAAGCCCACACACTTTGAGCCCATATAAGGTCAGGACCTAGGGGCAAGGCTGAGCCAGACCCTGCCCTGCCACCATGGGACTCAGGCTATTGGCTTGGTGTCCTCATTCCTGGACCTGCTTTCTCACCTGGGGCCCTATGGATCTGGCCTGGCTCTGCTTGGCCTCAAGCCGCTGCTGGTTTGGATGACAAAGCCTGGTAAGGGTGGGCCTCACAGACTAGGAGACCTTGTCTAGCTGAGATTAGGTAGGAAGAATCTTCACAAAGGGGTGGGACTTGGGGTCCCCCCTTGGGTCAGGGGACCTTTGTCAAGGGCAAGCCCAGCTCTATCTTCTTAGCTTGGGTAGCTTGCTCAGTGACCTTGGACAAAACTCCTCCTCCCCCTAGGCCTCAGTTTCTTCTCTTCTAGGCTCCTTCTGACTCTGACATTCTAACTAGCAGGGGGTCTTCCTGCTCCCTTCAACAGCCTGCTTTAGCCATGGGGTGAGGCCTGACCCCTAGTCTAACTGGGTGAGGGAGCCTAGACCTCCAGTTCTGGCCTCTGGCCATACCTTGGGGTGTCTGCTTTTGAGATTGACCCACTTTGAGCTCCGATCAGCCTAATTGTTTAGCAGAAAGGGAGGGGCATGGGAAGTCTTTCCTGCTGTTCATTAACCATCTCTTCCCACCTTGGAAATAATCCTCATTAAATAAACGGGAAAGGAATGGGTGAGAAGGGTGAAAAGTCACTCTCTCTGCCTATCTCTAACCTGCTCCTTTTAGACTCTGGGTTCCTACTTCTTCCACCCTGATGCCTTCCTTCCCAGCTAGCCAGTTCCTTCTGAATGATGCCCCTCTTGGCCTACAGTGAGGCTCTGCCATGCCTCTCACCAGCTGGGTGATCTTACAAACTTTCACTGCCTCTCTGGGTCTTGAGACCTCGTCTGTAAAATGATGTTTCTATGATTGTGTTGCCTCACAGGTTGGGTATGATGGGCCCCAGGGACTGTGTGGTAAGGACATGTGGGTCTTGACAAAATCTGAGGAATTCTCATTCCAGCTGGGTACCTTTCCCCTTGCCCATAAGACCTGGCACCCCACCAGGCCCTACAGGCCCCAGGGAACCAAGCACCTGGAAAGACCCAGAACCTGTGGCTTTTGGGTCTTTCCTCTGGTGCTTGGTTCTTGACTTGGACTGTGTGTACATGTAAGCTTATATGTGAGAGTGTGTACACATCTGTGTGTTTGTACACGTGTAGGATGTAGTCAGGTTATGTACGTACTTGTACATATGTGTGAGTGGATGTGTACATGTCTGTGTGTTTGTACTTGCACATGCATGGATTGTAAGTACATGTGCACATCATTTTCATGTATATACACAGGTTTAAGTACGTGCATATGTGTGCACATGAACTCTAATGTGGGCATGTGCTATGTGCATGTGTGTGCCTATGACGTGCAGACAGATACATGGCTTACTTCTCTGTGTCCGGAAGGCACTCCTAGTGTTCACCTTTACCACCCACCTTTGAGGTTAATGCCAGTGAGTAATCACTGGCAGTGGGAAATAAAGCATCCTGGTTGTTAGAACCAGTGTTTCCTAAACTTTTTAGGTCAGAAACAGCCTGAGTTAAGGCTGAGCTGGAAAGTTTGATCCTCTACCAACTGGCATGATGATAGTCCATGAAGGAAACAGAGGCTGCATCCTTGTAATTCAAATTTTTGCAAATTGAATAATATTTAGATTCATTGGAGGACTTGGGACTCAGGAGCTCCATGAATCCTTAGTGAAGTGAAACATCTTTGCAAACACCTCTTCTTTGTGGAAAATCTAGAGGGTGGGTATAAAGACTAGGGCTTAGGCAGAGTGAGAAAACCCTTGCAGTGTGACCTTGAGCTGGCATTTTTTCCCTTTTGGAGTGAGCTTCTCATTTGCACACAGAAGGGCACAGGACTTGCAGTCCTTGGAGCTTCTGCAGGTTTGGGGTCCTCCCCCTAGCAACATATCTATGCAATCAGCAGGCATGATTTGGGGTGTAAAACCTTTGGCTTGATAATCCCTGCATGTGCCTGTATTTAGAGCACCTCCAGAAAAAACACTTCCTTTTGAGGATGAATTTTTGTCTGCTGAGTCTTCATGAACAAACAGGCTGTCAGGGCCCTGTCATGGGCACTGGCTTTTGGGGCTGTGAGATCCCAGGTGTGATGGGTCCTGATGTCTGAGAGAATTGTTAAATTTTGCTTTACTGGCATTCTCAGGGTCTGTGTGTTGTCAGTGCTGGGATGGCTCAAGGTCCTTGGCATTTTGGGAAAGGGGCTTCTGCAGAGAGAGGGCAGAAGTGTCTATGAGTCTATAGGCCAGGAGGGGTCCCTTTGGGGGCAGGCAGCCTAGGTAGAACCTTCTCCATAGGCAATATGGACCTTGCATACTTTTATGACCTGGGAAGGATATGTCACAGCCACAGGAGCACTTGGGGTCCCTTCCCCCATCACATAAACAAGGAAACTGAGGTCCCAAGTAGGGGAAGGGAGCCTTCAGACCCCACATTTCTGCTAGCTGCGCATGCTCTGGGCAGGGCCCAGTCCCCATCCCTAGTGCTCAATGTAGGCTGCATTATGGGTGACTTCCCCTTTAGCCTTTCTCACACTGATATACAATTGTTTCTCTTAAAAATACGTGTGGCATGGGGTGAGGGAGCAAGTTAAGATCTGCTTTGGCAAACCCTCAGGGCAAGGTGCTTATGTGGTATGAATCCCCAACTCCTAGTGTTTCTCTGGGAAGACTTTGATGCTAATGCCCCTGTGCTGCTTCAGAGTCATCAAAGCTTCCTTGGTTCCCTTGAGGACAACTTTGTCATCAGTGTGGACACAGATGGGCCAATGTGTTTCTGAGACAGGTAGAGGCCTCTGCTCTGCCACAAATTTTTAGCCTGATGTGGCATTTGAGTCTTGATAAATTCCTTCGGCAGCCCATGTTTTCTCCCGCTGGCACTGCCTGAAATGCTGCATTTGAAGCCTTAAAGGTCAGGCCTGGTGCCGCCATCAGTTCCAACAAACAAACAACAAAACAACCCATCCTAGCCCTACCCCCAATTTTAGTTTAGGAAAAGGGAATGAGTTAGCAAAACAGGCCTCCAGGCTAAGGGCATTCACAAATGGACATGTCTCCTTTCTCCTTGTGAGCTGAGGCCAGGTGGGTGTGGTAGGGCCCTGGGAATCTTCTCTCCTGGGCCCCATGAGGGATGCTGCAGCGTCTCCCATTAGGGATCATTTGTGACCTTGTACCCTGAAAGCCTGCTGACATTTGAAGTCCTGCCTGAGCTGGCTCCAGCCTCTGACCCCTAGCCCTGGGAATATCCAGGATATTTTCAGGTCCTGGTAGGAGCTCTGGCCTCTCCACCTTCTGTATTTGGGTTACCATGTTACTAAGCTGGTGTGCTTAGCCTGAGTGCTGGGGCAAGAGGTCTTCTTGACTGATGCCCTTCTCTGGTTCCCTACTCCTTATTGGCTTCTCCTGCAACCCTGTGCCCCCTCCTCCAGCTCTGTGCCAGTTCACAGGGCACTCAAGGAGTAAGCATTGAGCTGACTGCCCCTCATCAAGAGCTGAGTCTGAGTCTGAGTCTGAGGACTGTATTTGGCTGCAAGGGAAAGAGGCTGCATCTGTGCATACCTTGGGAACCCTGGTGTGATGTATTTTTTTTTCCTCATGGCTAGGCTCTTTATCCCTAGACAGAAAGTTGAGAAATGGATAATGTAGGCTATCAGTGAGGACCTTCAAGTCCTCACTTGTGCTCTGCCTTGCTGGCCTTGCTTTTGGTGTATCTGTCTGTCCTTGGTGGACGTTCCTTACGGCAACAACGTGGCTGCCACAGCTCTAAGCATCATGTGCAGACCCAAACATCAGACATAGAAGAGGTATTTCTGGTGGATTCTTTTTTTTTTTTTGTAGAGACAGAGTCTCACTTTATTGCCCTCGGTAGAGTGATAGAGTGGTAGAGTGCTGTAGCGTCACACAGCTCACAGCAACCTCCAACTCCTGGACTTAGGTGATTCTTCAGCCTCCTGAGTAGCTGGGACTACAGGCGCCCATCACAACGCCCAGCTATTTTTTGTTGCAGCTGGGCTGGGGCGGGCTTAAGCCTGCCACCCTCAGTATATTGAGCCGGTGCCCTACTCACTGAGCCACAGGCTCCGCCCCTGGTGGGTTCCTTAAGAGGGCAAGAAACCTAGACTAGAAGCCCCTAACCAACTTCTCCTTACACCTCATTGGCTGGCACTGAGTCACATGTCTACTTTGAACCAATCACTGGCAGTCTAAAAGGTACATCATGATTGGCTCAGGCTAATCAGGATTTAACCTTGAGCTGAGGATGGGGTCACCTTGGGGCTGGAGGAGGAGCTTCTGCAGACTTGGATTTTGTTAGCAAGAAGGCAGGAAGTGATAGGGGATGGGGAGGCAGTCTCTGGTACAGGATCAGATAGGAAAAGGGGTTAAGGGAGAGGGTGGGGAGGGGAGGGTGGAATGACCCTGCCAAGAAAACATTTGTAAAGGAAATAGTTCTTTGTACCACCATAATATAAGCTGGGCCCTGGGTGATGTATTTTACATACACTATTGAGGTCAGTCCATTTTTATCCCCATTTCACAGACAAGAAAAATTGATGCTAAAATAGCACGAGAGGGGGCTCCTGCCGGGTACTCAAGTACAAACACTTGGCCCTTGGCCCCCAGAGGCCTTTTGTAGCTCATCTCCAGACAGTCTGTGGCCAAAGGACCCTTGGAGTGTCCCCACAACCCACATTGTTCCATCATGCATGTCCCTCTGCATGGCCTGCCCCTCTCATCAGGCTAAAGTTCTTGGTGGATTTATCATGTGGGCTTCTGGCTTTCTCATTGGGCCTGTGTCATCCCAGGTTCCTCAGAGGCACCTAAGGGACCAGAAGTAGAGGATTCTTATTCTATATTCCCCCTCACCTGAGCTCTGGGTATGGGTCAGTGCAAACTATGAGACCAGTTTGTCCAGTTTAACTCTGGTGTGGTATATATGGGGAAACTGAGGTCTAGAGAGGGATGCTGCCTTGGGCTTCTCAGCAGTTAAGGCATAGCCTAGATCCAAAGGGGGTGGGGGGAGTGCAAGGAGCAGCTACTGTCCTTGAGTTGCTGTGCTGTGCTAATTAGGTTTGGTCTTTTAGGCCACCGCCGTGTCTCAGGCAGGGCCTAGGGCAGACTGATTAGGACAGCAGAAAGAAAGCTGCTGGTTCAGATACATGTAATATCTGAAGTTAGGACTGGCATGTATGGGCTAGGAGGATAGACAGAGGGGTATATCCTGCTGCTGTGGAACAGGCATCTGACCTGACCTTAATGGGCCATAGCCAGGGATGTGTCCCATGGCCATGGCCAAGGGGAAGGCGTAAACTTGGCTGGGTGCTGCCTATGAGACTGCATTTTCATTTGAGGGGAGGGCAGCTTCAGGGTACAGTGTACTTGTGCCTATATTATGAGTATACCTGTGTTTCCTCACTACAGAGGACTGGGTATCACTGGTTGCCACCCCTGACAGATATGACAGGATCCACGCACACTATGGCCATGTTCTTATGACTTGGTCCCTGGCCCTTCCGCTTACTCTCTGGGTTCTCTTCTTTACACCAGTCCTCAGTCTGGGTTGAAAATAGTGTCCAGGAGTTGGCCAGCCAAAGGTGAAGTTTTGGGATAAGCTCTGGGTTGGATACTCCTATGGGCACTGTTCCTCACCTGTCATGAGGAAAGAGGGCTCTCTGGGGCTATCCAAGGGCCAAGGAAGGGAAAGAGTTGGCCTCTACTGAGCATAGCTATGAGTCTTCCAGACCAGGGCAGGCCTGCTGAGAATGGCAGTGCTGTCTTCTGCATGCACACAGAGTGGAGGGGCTAGACAGTCTAGATTCACTCTGGACTCAGCTCTCCTCCTTCTCCATCCTTCACCACCACTCCTCCTACCCACCCCATCCCACTTCACCCCATTGGCTGTGCCTAGCAATACCCAGGCAGGGCAACTTGGAGGGAGGAAACAGCATGTTTAATTATTTAAGCCAGACCTTAACTGGTGCAGTCACCAGAAACTCTAGGGGTGTATGCAGCAAGGGCTATGGACCTACCCTCTGCCCTTCCTCCCCCAGTGTCCCTTTACCCCACTGTGGCCTTAGCTCTGTTCAGCTCATGCTATGGGAGTTGCATGGTGGTGAGATCTCCTGCCCTCCTCCTCCAAACCTCAATGTCCTAATTATTTCCAGCACCCTGTAGAATGAAGGATCCTTCTGCAGCTGACCATGGTGCTCTCCAGCACCCCATCTGCATAGCCATCATCCCTTCCTTGTACATGTAATTGCTGCTTGTGGAGACCACAACCAAGAAGGCTTCTTCTGATGGGAGTGGAGAGTGGGCATAGAAGGGGATCTCTATCTCAGGACTGAGTATCCACAGGGCAACAACAGTCTCCTTCCATAGGGGTTTAACATGTACCTACCATGCACTGAACTGAGGAGAGGTTGGATGGGCTGCAGAGGGCCCTGCCAACCCCAAGCAGGGCTTGCACAATTGCTACTGCACTCCAGGCTACCCATGCCCCCTCTACCCTCCTGACTGCCCCATGGCCTGCCCATTTTTCAGAACCCACCTCCTGACCTTTCCTTTCCCACCTGAATCCACTCCCCATACCCATACCTTACTCTGTTACTAAGCCTGGAGTGCAATGGCATGATCATTATTCACTGCAGCCTTCAACTCTGGGCTCAAGTTATCCTTTTGATTCAGCCTCCTGAACAGCTAGGACTGCAGATGTCTGCCACCAAGTCTGGCTAATTTAAACAGTTTTTAGAGACAAGGGTCTAACTCTGTTATCCAGGCTGGTCTTGAACTACTAGCCTCAAGCAACCCTCCTGCCTCAACCCTCCTGAGTAGTTGGGATTACAGGTATGAGCACCAATGCATCCAGCCCGAGCCCCAGTTCTTGAGGCTCCCAGCAGACCCCACTCTTCTCTTACTGATCTGTTCTCTGAGGCTGTTGCACCCCTGAGCAGTGCTTACTAGCACCCAGGACACCTTGGGCTGCTTAGGACATGGGCTCTTCCTGTGTTGTGCCCCATAGCCCCATGGCACAGAGTGGCTGGAGGAGGAGTAGTAGGGAACAACCCCAGGAGCCATTAACCCTAATGATTTACATGGTTCTTGAGCCAATGCTGGGGGAAATATATTTCACAGGTGATTTCCAGACTGGTGACATATGGAAGAGACCATTATTCTAGAATGAAGAAGGGTAGGGAAGGGGCTTCACGGGTATGTATAGAGGGACCCAGAGTCCTGGCCCTGTGGGCCTTGATTTGTAAACCTGCTGTGTGGTAGAAAGCCTGGGCCAGGGGAGGAGCTGGGGATCATAAAGACAGCTCCATATATGACCTTGTTTGTGCCTCAGGTACCTCATCTTTGTTTGTTTGTTTGTTTTTTGAGACAGAGCCTCAAGCTATCCCGCTGGGTAGAGTGCCATGGCATCACAGCTCATAGCAACCTCCAACTCCTGGGCTCA